>JAQQAE010007469.1:0-15850 GCA_029823295.1 Pseudamia nigra
AGCGGCTCAGGGTAGGCGGCCATCTGCCTCGACCGGTTGGGGTTAGTGGACAGAGGAGAGATAAAAGAAAAGAGTAGCGATAGAACAACAAACAGCAGAGACACTGGCGACGTCCACAGACACCGGACCGGTCCAGAACCGGCAAACACACAGCCGGGACATCAGGAGACCGAGCAGCCTAAAGACCTAGGGCAGAGGGAGGAAGCACAAAACTCCAGGGGAGATGAAAGTTAGTATTACAGTATACTCATTTGCTAATCACTTGCTAGACAATGAGGTGACTGGAGAGGTGAGAGATGAGGAGGATGGAGAAAGAAGGAGAAGGAGGGAGAAAAGGAGGGAGAGAGAAGAAGGGAGATTTCCCTGATATTATACTAACATAATTTAATCTACAGAATTTAATGAAAACATCAGCTGGTTAAAACACACCAGGAGACTGTGCTCCCCGAAAAAATGCACAGAAAAGTTTCAGGCAACAGCATCAGCAGTTTACGTGAGGAAATGCTAGAAGGAAATAAGTGAAGTACAAAAAGGCAAGATGACACAAAAAGGCAAGATGACAGAGGAAAGTCATTACCGGTAATTATTTAGCGATGAAATATCCATATAAAGGAAGGGTCACAAGGTCATTATATTTTATGAAAATATAACGTATATATTCCTTTAAAAGTTTGAAAGATAATTGATATTTGATTGTAATATACATGGTTTAATATGACTGAACTGAAATTATGTGACCCATTTTACTGGGGAAATATTACAGACCAAATAACAATAAGGACCAGTCCAACTGTAGCTAGTAGTAACTGGGTGAAATATTCTGGCTCCTTTTACAGTTACTGTATGCTCCAGAAAGAAAGTGATGATGTAGAAATGGGGAAATTAAACTACTGACATAGACTCCACTAAAAACTCAGAAGTATCAGTCATATTCTGCACACCCCTGCACCATAACCAAATTAACTTGGCTTGTCACATTTACCATCTTGAAAGAAAAATTGAAAAAGTCATACAGAAGTTCAACATAAAATGTTCTAGCGCTGTCCACGGTACTGAAGGCATTTCATCTATTACGGTATCTTAAAAGTCAATAATCTGTATTTTACTTTGACAGCACATTCTGTCATTTTTTAAATTATTTTCTGTTCAGTACTGAAGGTTATAGCACAATTAACTTTTTACACTGCATGACATTTTCAGTTGTACTTAAATGGGGGTACCACTACAAGTAACACATAATTAAAACACTAAAGATTTAGCCCTATCACACAAATTATGAGAGAGGGTAAAGCTCACCACTGGTTGTAATCTACCACTGTCACTATATCCCTGTGTGTGGGCGTACAGCATACTGCTTGTTTTGTTTTGGGTCATAGGTGACATGTTTTTGATTTGAGAGAGGGCAGGGAGTGACCTCAACACTAGCAGGGTTAAAATTGTTTACTTATGACATTACAGCATTTGCCACAGGCATTAGGCCTCCTTCAGAAGTCTGAACTGCATCTGGCATCATGTCAAGCTGTATATATAAACTGTCCTTTTCATCGAGTGTTACCATCAAAGATGCAAAACCGGTCTTCCTTTTAGCTGCAAACAATCACGCTCTCCTGGTCCACTGCTGCATACAGACCTCTCATAGTGGTTTCAGACAGATGCAGTTCTGGTTCTGGCTCCATTTTGGACTCTCAGAACCCTTGGAGCTTTCTGGCAAATCAGCCCCTGTTCACACCAGTTTAAGCAGAACTAAAGTGGGGGGACCTTACCCTGCGTTACTCAGGTGGAAGTAATATAACTTGCTCTTCCTTGTACCACTCTCCAGCTTCACCTGGAATTTTGTCAGTGGCCAGAATGCCATCAAAACATATTGTCTCCTCAGCAAACCACTGTGAATTGTTCTCTGTTTTCTTCCTCTGCTTTCCACTCGGCTTCACAATCAAGAATATGACATGCCCACTGATGATGTCACAATTGACAAGGGAGAACCAACTTTTTTTGGTTCCAGCTCAGAACAATCTTTTCAGCTTCTGAACAAATTACGAATATACCTGCCAGTTCAAAATTAGTGTGGAAGCCCTACCATTGGAGCAGATGTAGAACTTTGTTCTGATTCTGCAATTCCCTCATGGTCCGCAGCAGCAGATAACTGGAGGGACGTCTGCTGGATTTGGTGCTTCATTTCAGTAGATCAACACTGAATCTATTGACATAGTTTCTTAAGTATTTTACTGGAAAAATATCAAATGGTTTAATAGTTTTGCTCCTGAAACTAAAAGAAGACAAACAGCATGACGGACAACATGGGCAGAAGAAAGAGTAAACAGCAAAATGCACCGCTCCAACTTGTAAAGATAAAGTGTAGCAAAGTAGCTCACTGCATTTCCACTTAAGAAAACATGCTCAAGGCAGTCAGAGCTAAAGTATAAACCAAAAAGAATCCAACATGACAAGCATTGCATATGGGGGCAAACACTGAAGTCAGTACATTATTCCGAGTAGAACACAAAGTCAAAATGAAGCTCCCAATTGAAACTACAGTACTTGAATATTTCAAACATATGTCCGTCTTGCTCTAAGACGCATAAATCCCATCAAAATGTGACTAATGTAGTTAACAAATAATGTATCTGCCTGGGGATAAGGGATTGAAATTAACTATTCTAACATTTACATTTTCCTTTGAAGTTCACTGATTTTTTTTTTTTTATCATGTTCCCTGTGAAGTATGGGTGGAAGTGAAGTGGAGAGAATAATCCTGAGGGAGGGCTGGAAGTCTGAGTTGCTACCAAAAACTAGAATTCCCACATACTATACCTGGAAGCACAGATTTAAAAGTGGCTCTATATATTATTTTCTTATGATAAAAATCTATCATTCTGCATCTTTTTTATTGTTTAGTTATGAAACTCACACACAAACAGTCATAACATTCATTTTTACCTTCAGCCTCATGTGTCTATACATGCCGCACACCATGCATATGTGTCTGTGGTCAATAAGTCTTCACCGTCTGGCTCATTCCCTCACATCTAGTTACTGAGGAAGCGGAGAATGAAAAAGACTGAAAAAAACTGGAGAAAAAAGGAGGATGCTGCAGCATAAAAGCAACAACTAAGGCATTAATATTTATGATAGTGTTAGTGCAGGATATAGGACGCTGTATATACATGAGAATTAAATGGCCAGGGAGTCAAAAGAGACAAAAAAATGAGAACCAAAAGGGAAAGTGACTATTTAGATAGATTATGAACATAGCGTGAAGCCAGGAAAGTTAAGAGGAAAACCCTGAGCAAGATGCGAAAGAGGCAAGACAAGAAAGGGGGAAAAATATGTAGGAGAACAAACACTTTAAAAAAATAAAAAATGAAATAGAGCAGCTTCTACATCTAACAACCAACCCCAGGGACAAAATAGAGAAATGAAAATCTCTTTTGCATATTCTCCTTCATACGAGGCTCAAACAGAATTTTTACTCATGTTTTCTTGTAAAACTGTATTGTTTATGAGAATAACTGTGATTTCTGAATGTATGCAAACAGGACATCCACTGGGGAAAAGCAGACAGTCAGAGCCACTACCTACTAAGTTCTAATTTTGCTTTTCTTATTATATTCTTTATTTGTTTAAGCTTAAATAAATAGTAATGAGGATGGGGATTATTTATGGTAATTTAATATAGTTATATGTAATAAAAATGATGATGAAACACATTCTAAAAAGATTCTATTGCTGACTTCAATCATTTCAATTCTGCCCTAACACTAGCAAGGAGCAGATTCTCTTAAGGCTTCTCTAAATCAGAGGTCCAATATTTAGAGAATTTTGTGTGCACAATGGCCATATCAACTTTCGTTTTAATGCATATACAGTGGTACCCCATCATAAAAGCACATCATCATACGACTTTTTCATGACACAAGTAAGATGTCGAGCAAAATTTTGTCCCATCATGTGACTAAAAACTCATTTACGAGTCTTTGCTTCTTCCGTTTTCTCTTGGCACAGTGCCACTGGAAATTGTGGGGGCGCTCTAGCGCAGTACAGCGGAAGTGGCCCCCAGATGAACAGAAGAAGGAAAAGAACAGAATGGAACATAAACATCGAAAAATTAACAGTTAAGGCTCAACTTTTTGAGGAGAGGCTGTGCAATAAACTGCATATACTATGTCATCTTGGAGATAAAAACAGGATGCAACCATATTTGTACGATCGGTGGGAGTACGGAGTGAACGGGAAGCTTTATTTAGCTAGTTCCAATCGGAAGGCTGCCGAAAAGTTTAAGTTTCCTCAACAAAGGACTTCACTTCCTCAACAAGAGTTTAATTGTGATGAGACAGGACTCTTCTGGAAGAAACTGCCACGGAGGACATTCATCACTGCCAAGGATAAGAAACTGCTGTTTAGCCCGTGTACGTTCTCGGCCAGCATCATGCCTCCATTGTCTGCAGCCGTCAAGGTAAGGTGACATTATAAATCATTTTTATAACTAATTTTATGCATTACTTTTGAGATAATTAACATAACTTCCTTTTCAAATCATAATAATCAATAAATGTGCACACATGGGTGTGTAATATGGGAGTTTTCGTGGGTCTTGGAATGGATCAATTGGTTCTACATGGGAAAACCGGCCCCGTCTCACGACTTTTTCATGACACGACCCTGACGCCGGAACGAATTAAACTCGTATGATGGGGTACCACTGCATGTACAAAGATAAGTAGTAACAAGGCACTGATTTCCAACCAAATTCCAAAAATAAGGCTTGTGCTTGACCAGAGATATGTTCAATGTTGCAAAATCCATTCCACCTCAACAGAAAGCACAATTCAAGACAGTGCAGCGTTGTATTTTTCTAAAGATGCTTCAAGAAGGCAGGTAGATTGGTTAATCACACTTTCTGCCAGGAGGAAGACTCTAAACAGAAAGCAACATGTGGTGAATGAATAGAACTTAATTTAAGATTGCTTCAGATATTATTCTGATGGTTTGGACTGTTGGTTCACAGCAAGTGTCTCTTTATTCTACATTGTCTGATAAACGGACAAAGATAAATATCCCTTTTTGAATCCTTAGAGGTTTAGGAACATGTTGTCTTCTCAACCAGTACGTGGCTGTATGTGCTGAATTTGGTTTACCACTCACTATACTCCTCCATTTTTGGTGGTCATTGGTGATGTTTCAAGCCTTGGCAATTATCAGCCAGTGATTTTTAAAATACAATGTATTTGGCCCAGTGGGTGGGCCGCTATCATCAAAGGAGTTTGTATGTAGCCGGTTGTTGTTCATTGGACAGATCATTACAGCCTGCATTTCTGGAACTGTTTGTCAATAGAAGGCTGGTAGTCACATTGTTTCTGGATTGTCTCAGTCTGCTGGTGATCTCACATAGACACCCATGGTCTGTCTCAGACACTGCAACACAAAGACTTCCAGCTTGGTCATATAAGTCCATGCATCTAATTCATACAAGAACATTGGTAGGATCAGCATCCGGGAGAAGTGGATTTTGGTTTAAGTGGTGATGTCCTTCTTCCAGAGGCATAATTTGAGTGAGGCAAACACTGCTGTGACATGGCTCATCCTGCTGTGGGCTTCAGCGGTTGATGTCACTTTCCTCACCTGCACCTGAGATCCCAGATATTTGAATTCTTGGACCTGCTCAATTTGAGTCCTGTCAAAATTGATGATGGCTGATCCATCAGTGGTCATGACTTTGGACTTCACTGCACTTATCTTCAAGCCATATCACTGGGCAGTGCAGTGGCCCCCATATACATGCCAGGGCTGTTGTCTTTGAACATTAAGTCAGTCAGTCCATTTCTTGTATTGTATTGGCCCTTGAATATCTTCCTCATATTGGCATTGATCATTTACAAAAATAGGGGAGAAACAGTATCCCCTTGGCAGACTCTATTTTGTTCCATTTCCTGTTGGTATCCTTAATCCACAGAGACAAACATGATCCTGAAAAGCTGAAACAGCTGAAAACTTGTTATAGCTCCTAACTTTGGAGAAGAAAAAGTTAGGAGCTATAAGGAGTCAAAACGATGAGACATGCCATTTTTGACCACACATGAATTCTGCTGTCATTTACACAAGAAAGATAATCTTATGTCTAGAAAGTTTTAAGTCTAGAAAATTGCAAGTTATTGTAGAAACAGTGAAATATTAGTTATTTTTATGTGAAATGGCTCAGTGAACTTCCATCCCCTATGATTAATGTCCCTACATCAAAATGAATACTACCACACTAATTGTAAAAATATAATCATACTCCACATCAAATTAAAGAGGAGAAACTCCACTATAAGCACATATATGTTATACTTGCACACAACAAACTCAACAGCAACAGCACCAAATATCAAAATCCTAAAAAAAAATTGTGGCTTAAGGGGTACACATTGTCCTTAGAAAATGATTACCTCTGACAATGATCTGATCATGTCTTCAATCGCTCTCAGCATCTTCTGGAGAGTTCATACTTGACTTTTGGTTGTAGTCTTGATAATTTCATCGTCGTCAATTGTTCTATAAAAAAACTTACTTTTTTTACTTGTAAAATTGTCTTTTATATTGACAGATACCATATGCATAAGTGGTGTAATAATTCAAAAAAATAA
The DNA here is from genome assembly GCA_029823295.1 of Pseudamia nigra. Lineage (NCBI taxonomy): Eukaryota > Metazoa > Chordata > Actinopteri > Kurtiformes > Apogonidae > Pseudamia > Pseudamia nigra. Next base: position 6,624 of record JAQQAE010007469.1, read on the forward strand.
TGTGTAGCAAACCACTGGCTGTAGTGCTATTTTCATTTTTTCAGAAAAAGATATGGATTCTGTTTCAGAGGATGTGCTTCAGTATGAAATAACACCTTGAAAATATTGTGTAGCTATAGCTTTAAACGTCCCAGCACAGGGTGAAAAACTGTCTGGTGTGTATTGCCAGTTTTGACAGTTCACTAAATGTTCACCTACCGGGAAAAGTCAGAAATTGAATCTGGCAGAGCTAAACTTGGCTCACTTTAATCAGGATGGGACATCAGAAAGGGATTAGGAACAGACGTTTTTATTTTTAGACACCTAGTTTAAACAAGTAGGCCACGCACAAGTGTTACATCAAATCTGCAGATTTGAAGTGTTACATCAAATCTGCTGTTTCTGTGACAGCCGCTGCCTCTTCATGGCTGCTACTGCTGATGCAAATCATCTTTGTTGACAAATTAATATATTTTATGCTTTCCTCCATTTTTTGTGTTTTCATATCAAGGTCTTCTCTGCTCTTTTTCCTTCAGTCTATTTCAATGACTCTGAATCACTGCCTATTGATCCAAACCGAAGCTCTGGGTCAAGTCAATCCATTTATGGCTAACATGTGAATTGCTGAGAGCTGTGGTGCTAATCCCGTTGGTGCTCATCTGTAGAACACAAGAACCCAGCTGGTTGGAGCTCATGGGTCAATAGCAGTGATCAATGCTAGGTCAGAGATGATCACAGCTAATGTTATGCTATAATCTGTATAGACTTTGGCAAGATGATTTATAATGGTTTGTGGGAACCTGGGTCAGAGACAGATATAGAGGAAGGAAACAGGCAAGGGTACAATTAAACAGAAAGAGGATGCAGTGGCAGAAAAGAACTGTTGCCTACCCATTTGGGTTCACTCATGTGTTACCTGTATGAATCTAGTCATGTCAAGTACCTATTCACAAGCTGCACATGTTGTTCTTGGTATGGTTTGTGAACCAGTAACAGGTGAGCAGGACAGAGCACAGTATCTGCAGTGTAGTAAGAAATAAAGACATTCTGCTGTCTGTTGCATTATGTCTGTCTATAGCTGTGTCTACATTCCCTTTCACAGCAACTTCATGATCTGTGGCATTTATGCAAACTTCAGTATATACTTGGCTTCTGAATAAAATCCAATACAGTATTCAGCTTTTCCATGCAATTTGATGTGAATTTTGTTCCGTCTGACTCACTTTTTTTTGATACTCTGACCGAGCAGCAGACCCTAGCACCTGCTTTCTGAAAGCTACAAATGAAGCATGTCGACTCAGAAGCACAACACAGTTTATATATATTTGTGTGGGTAGACCAAACCACTGCAGCAGAACACTAAGTCAATAACCCTCCGGCAAGTATTAACAGAAGCTTCTGTGGTCCAACTTCGCATTTGAGTGTCCTTAGTTCACAGTTGCACCATGCACCCTGGTCTTATCAGCTTGTGAGCAGGTCTCAGATCAGTGTCTGGGCAGGGATAAAGGAAAGACTGTTTTTCTATGGTAGAGATGACATGGCTTCAGGGAAAGAGAGAAGAAGGGGGAAGAGAAAACACCAGGGAAATGGTTGGCTGTAAGCTACCATTAGGTAATTCTGTGGTTTTGCCACAGTCAGTTCAGTGTAGGAGTTTAAAATGGTTTGATTTAGTAAAAGCAGTTGAGTCAATATTTGTCATTATGAAGGTTTTAGAGGATTAAAAAATTAAGTTCCACATCAGTAGCCTGTGCAGTCATAAAGCTGATATCTGGATTTATGTCAATGTGACAACGTGACTTACTAAAACAGACTAACAAAGACAAAGCCAGTACTGACAAAGGAAGAACGTAATGTGTTGATTTACTCAAAGTGACACAAAAAGAGACATGAAAGATCAAAATGACACCAATATGGGAGCATGACAGATTTGGTGCTGAGGAAAGATGTGAGCTGCACCCTGTGAGGTGTCGGCAACCTGTAGCTCTAGCACTACATGTGGCTCTTGAGCCTTTCTATAGTGGCTCAGTGGTACAGTAAATCTAGATGAACAAAAATAAGCACAAAATTAAAAAGTAGAGGAAAAAATGAACAAAATATTGATCAAAAATTAAGTTAAAACTGAAAAATCTATAAAATGAGCAAAATAATTATAACAATGATAAAAATACAGAAAATTGAATAAAATCATAATACACATTTTAAAAAATATATAAAAAAACTGAAAAAATAATACACAAAATGAACAAAAATTCACACAAATAAAATAATAAAGCAACTGCATGGATGTGAATACAAAATGACAAGGTAATGTAAAGGTAAAACAAAATATTTAAGTAAATTAACAAATACAAGATTCATCATGCTAATTGACACGTTGTCAAAAATGCATAAAATAAACAATATGAACAGAATTGAAAAGAAAATAACAAAATAATCTGCAAAAGGGGCGAAAGAAAGAAATCATAATACTAAATTTATTTTATCATATGTCATGTTGTACATAAGCGGTTCAGACATGTTTTGTGGTTCTACACACATGTTTTTCCTATTCTGCAAAAATGGATCTTTAGATTGTAAAGGCTGCATACCCCTGGCATGAACGCTGCAGGAAAAAAAGGCTCTGGCATCTTATTTCATCTCTTCTTCACAGAGGTGTGGTGTGGTTTGGTGTGAAATTAAACAACCCTACTTTAAGCCCCACACATTTGTGTTGACAGTGTCAAAAGGTCAATTGCTAAATCTTTAATTTAGTTGCAAAAAAAGACATGCATAGGGAAGAAATAAAGGGAATCAATAGAGGTCAAAGTACTATTTTAGGTGAAGCCCCGGAGTTCATGTCTGCAATATTAATCCTGGAGATGTACTGTATGCACAAGACCAGCTGAGTTTCCAAGTGTTTTCACACAGCAAGTTTCTGAAAAAAAAAAAAAGCTGGGAAAACACTTGGTAAAAACCCTCAGGCCTGAGAGCAAAGTTCTCCACCACAGTATGTCTGTGAACGTACTGAATTATTTAGGATTAATGACACAGAAAGGACCCACGGTGGCCATATCAGGACTGTCATATTGTAAGTGTCAGCAGCACTGAAATGGCCCTGAAGTGACAAGAGGAGCATGAATGAAAAAAGCCCTCAAAGTGGAGGAGGACGTTTTAAGAGTTTCTTTAAAAAAAAAAAAAAAAACATTAGTGTGACAGCTCATGCTAAATAAATTGTCTAACACTGAAAGTGACATAGTGGTTTATGTGAGCCACCTCTCAAACCAAACACATGCAGTACTGTGAAAACACACTAAGCTGTTACGGCTCAGTTTAAGAGGTTTTCAAATACACTGCACATCCACAGACAAGGTCACCACCTAGATCCAGCGCAAATAGGTTCATACTTTCTTCCACAAATTAGTACTTCACTGTTATTCTTATTTGTAGACAGATGTGAGGTTTGTTTACCTTGACATGTTTCAACAACTTCCTGTTGTCATCCTCTGCTGTCGGGTAAACCTCTATAAAACAGCAAGCAAGGCATGTCACATTAACACCACATAACCCTTCTGAGGAAGACGACAGGAATTTGTCAAAACATGTCAAGATAAACAAACCTCATCTGTGTACAAATAAGAATAACAGTAAAAGTGCCACCTAGGTCTAACTAGGTCTATAACAGTAAAAGTGCCACCTAGGTCTAACTTACACAGGTAAGAATCTTCTACTGGGGCGGCGGGGGATCTTCTACAGTCCACTGCCATCTCCACCGTCCTGAGTGTGTTCAGCTCTAGGTTGTTCAGACTCATTGTTGTTATGGATGAGCCCAGTGATAGTGGTGTTGCCTGCAAACTTCAGGAGCTTCAAAGAGGGATCCGTAGAAGTGCAATCATTGGAATAGAGGCAGAAGAGCAGTGGAGAGAGGACACATCCCTGGGGTGCGCCAGTGTTGGTGGTCCAGGTGTCTGAGGTGAACTGTCCCAGCCTCACCCGCTGGCTTCTGTCAGTCAGGAAGCTGTATATCCACTTACAGAGGGCAGGTGGCACAATGAGCTGGGACAGTCGGGAGCAGAGAGTGTGTGGCACAATAGTGTTGAACGCTGAGCTGAAGTCCACAAAGAAGATCTGTGCATTAGTCCAAGAACTATCCAGGTGCTGCAGGATGTAGTGCAGTCTGATGTTAACTGCATTGTCCACTGACCTGTTTCCCCAATAGGCAAACTGCAGGAGGCCAGTAGGTCACTGGTGCTCTGAAGTCCCTCATGAGCACTGCCGCTCTGCCAACCAAATGTTTGGAAAAACTCACCAGTTAGAAAGTTGGAAAAGAGTAATAAGTGATTTTCCTAATATTTAGGAGCCCATCCCTACTGAAAGTGATGTTGTTTGAGTACACAGCTACACAAAAAAGAACAAAAAAACACACATAGTACTAGTACTAAACACGCAGTCCCATGGCAGCCATCCACAGTGCCGTTTTGGTTCAAGAATCCTGAGATACACTCAACTGTAGTTGTGGGTACTGTAAGTACTTACACTAACATTACTGGGATATGACTCTGTTCAGCAATGCCTGGAGATGTTTTCCTGAGTCAGCAAGCTAGCAGTTAGCATTAGCTTACCTATAACATCCCTGAAAACTACACAGTGGTAGCTTCACCATTCATCCAAATATGGTCACATCCTGTTTTTTACACTACTTTTGGTGTTGAATCACTAGAAACAGACTGAAACAAAGTGATAAACATAGCTGCTGAAACGGTAACAAACAATGAGAACTGAAATGAGATGATCCTGCCACCAGCATGAGAGGCATTAGGCAATGAGAGGCAAAGGAATAGTTGAGTATTCTGGTCCAGCCCCTGCAAAAGCCTTACAGTATATCATATTTGGTCAAACTTTAATTCATTTTCCAGCTTGTTTCTCGCAACTGATGATTTATATGTTCTCACTGGTAGTGTACTATCCATGGATGCTGCTGTATGTCCTTACGAATTGCAGATTTGGCCTTGCAGTCAGATCGCATTTCCACAATAAAGCACATTGGACTGAGACACTGGACTTGCGTGTTTTTCTCTGAAGTGGCAAACCATTAACTTCCCAAACAGACACGGAATACATAACCAAGTCTCTTCTGATTTAATACTCAAGGTCACTTTCCTTTAACAAATGGCTACTGCTGCTTTAATCATCCTATGGTTTCATAAGGCCGCTATGTGAACGCTAGACAAAGGTAACAACTTTGCTTTAGCATAATTGGTCCCGTTGTTATTACAGCTTTATAAAAAAAATGTATTGAAAGCAGGGGATGCATATAGTCAGACCAGAGATCATACAAAGATAAGCAACCAGGTATGTTGTCATCAGTCCATAAACACCCTGCATACTTTATGTGAAATTACACAAATCACGATAACCTCTCCTGAACATAATATGACCATGTCTGAGTAGCTCACCTTTCTCTCTATGAAGCTCTTTAAACTGACAATCAGTGAGCTGCTGACAGTAAATCAGCAGTATCACTCAGACTTTTACTCTTTCTCTCATCATTCTGTATATTTTTTTTAAAACCTTTTTTTACTCCTGTCTGTGTTTGTGCATTTTCCGTCTCACTTGGGCTTTGTTCTTTTTGCTGCTTTTCTCTTTTCCATCTCAGTGAGTGACTAAAGGCATTTTTAAAAACCTATTCTCAAATTGTTTTTTGCTGCAGTCAAAGACGTGGATGTTTTGTACCATTTGTTCATCAATTCTAAAATATCACAGGGCAAATGCAGATTTACAGTGATGGGCATTTACTCCTCTGGCAACTTGTCTGGTGGTCCACCCTGCCTCCAGCATTGATGCCGGTCAGGTTGCCCCAGTCGTGGCAGTCTTGCAGATGTCATTATTTTTAAAGCTGTCATATGGTTGGGAGTATTTGACAGAGGACTAGTCATTTCGGATTGGTTGCACAAAGGCATTGGCATTGAGTTTTTTCCCAAAAGTCTGTTTTGAGACACTGGACTTCTCACAATCATCAGTCAGGTGTGACTAAATTCCACATGTTGGGAAATATAAAGGCAACCATAAATGTACAGTGGTGCCTCGGACAACGAATTTAATCCATTCCGACGTCACGTTCGGTATCCGAATTTCTCATTATCAGAAGAGACTTTTCCATAGGAATACATGTAAAAGCAATTAATCCCACAACAAACTCCCATATAAAGTATGTATTACACACCCATACCTGCACATTGATTAATTATTATTATTTGAAAAGGAAGTTATGTTAATTATCTGAAACGTAATGCATGAAATTAGTTCTAAAAATGATTTAGAATGTATTCTTACCTTGGCTTATGACTTGGTAGTGTGTCCGTGGACACTGCACACATCCATAACTGTAAACAACTCCACCACGCTGCTGGCCGCGGGCCGACAGCGGACACGCCACTGGCCGATGGCTTCAATGATGGTACAGTGTCACCAGCGATTTCTTCTCTTGGATCCAACGCAGCAGTAGCCTCTCCATAACACAAGCTAACGACTGGTAGCTGCTAGCCTCTGTTAGCTTCGCCGAGACCCATTAGTGACTTCTTGTTATCCGGTTTAAATTTCGTTGTCAAATGTAAATTTTTTGCAGTTTTTTTCTTCGGTATCCGAATTTTTCATTGTCAGAAGAATTCATTGTCCGAGGTACCACTGTATATGTAATTACCGTAGTTTTATTAATTGAGCAAAGCTCCTCCCAAATTAAGTCAAAAATAGAGCGGTGCATTATTAAACCTCTTGAGTGTACTTGTACCTTACCTAAGATATGACACTGTGGTAAAACTTGTTATTCACTTGGATTTACCGTCACCTTAATTTTATTTCACTTTGTCACCATTAGGGGTTTGATGATGTACTGAAATGTGTGTGTAGCACTTGTGAAGCCTAGTAACTGTACCTAGGCATGAACTTACTTTAAGTTAAAGGACAACAGTTTTAAGGTTGTCCTAGTTTTCCCTGCTTGCTATGTCTTGTCTGTGTGTTTTGCTCATGCTCTGTCAGAATCTCCACCTAAACCCAAAGCAGCATGGAATTGACCAGCTCCAGCTGATCCTCAATGAAATTGACACACGGGAGGATGGGTTGAGGGGAACCCGTGGGTCCTCAGAGGACAGCGGCTGCTGGACATGTGAGGATCTGTGGACGCATGGGGGCTTGTGTGTTTTTTGAGATGCTGTCCACTGAGGATGTGATGGACATTCATCTATTCGGAACCACGATAACGGGATTTCTGCTGATTGGCTTGGGTGTTTCATGGTATTTCAGAAAAGTAGACGGACAGAGCTTTTCAAAGCCCAGCAAAGATTTTGTCTCCAAATCAAGCAGTTGGGAAGAGCACTGGCAGCACAACATGGACGATTTATGAGTTAAATCGATAAGTGGGTTACGACACAGGAGTGCTGGGGTCTCTTCATAGGATGGACTTCTGAGGTCTGGCACAAAAAAAATTGGGTACTCTCTGCCTCTGAATGTGTTACTGTCTTATCTTTGTTTTGGCTCCCTTCTCTGAGGCTAGCGCAATCCCCCCTTTTTGGAGGCAACACTGCTTGAAGGAATGAGCGCCGCTTTTTCACTCTTCCCCCACTTTACATCAACACTGATAGGCAGCAGGCTGAACTTTTCTATGGACATGTGCCGACATGGTAGCTAGCATGGAATTTAACATCTGGGCTTTATGCGCTGAAGAGGATTTATGACTTCCAAACAGAACTGATTTGACACAATGCATCCAGCAACCACCACTCCACACTGACACGCACAGCCCAACTCTCTCTGACATTTTGCTTTGTTAATGTGTATCAACATGTCTGTTAACTGTGCATATGAGATTTTTTTTTATATGTGACCATAATTTTGCTTCCTACGGAGCCTTATTCCGGAAACTGTTTTTTTTTAACTCTCTTTCCTATCACATTTCTCCCCCCACCCTTTTTTCCCCAGCTGCTGAAATGGCTGTGTGCACGTTCGCTGCGGCCCCCTCCCCCTCAGTGGGAGGAAATGTAATTTCGTTGGTGATGGAAACATTTGACAATGACAATGAATTCTGATTCTGATATCTGGAAATTCATGGTGTCTCAAAAAACCTAAGCAATATGACGCTAAAGTAGTTTACTCATATCAAATCAGTGGGTTGGTCGCTTCTGGGCCATCAGAGGGTTTTCCAGGACACATTAACTTGCGTGTATGGGACTCTTTATTAACTTTTCTCTGGTTAATCTCTCTTTTGTAGGTCTCCTCGTGTCTGCTGTGTGGCTCTGTGCTGTTGTGCTCAGGTCAACTGTGCATGAGGGGTGTAGGGGGCAGAAGCGTGCCTACCCTAAGCAAACAGAATTTAGCATCTCACTGTCAACCAATAGGCTGTGGGCTTTTACAAAATCAATGTGACTGACAGACATATCAATCTATTAACACACTATTTTGAACAGAAAAGCATTTATAAAGATGGTAATGACAAAATATGATTACTTATGGGCAAAATAAAGATTAAGTCCATATTTCAGCTGGGCTACAATGTCACACAGTTGGATAATCATATGCAAGTTGAGAATGTATTTTTATTCATATATTCTAATTAGAATAAATATGTTATTTAGGTAGGTATTAAGGAGAAACAAAGGCTAACTCATTTGTGGGTAATTGGTAAAGATGAATATGAGTAAGGGGCTAATATTCATAGGGCTGACCAACTGTGATACTGTGACAAAGTGGAATGCAATTGATTGTTTATATAAATCCGGACAAATAACATGTTTTACTACAGTGTCATGTCTTAGCTGAGGTACAAATCAAATCAACTAGAGTAACATTATTTATTGTTTCATGTCCTTATTAAGTGTTTGAAGATACAGGACCTTTAAAGGTACACTAGGTGTATCAGGTAAGATTCAGGGTAAAAGGGCTGAGGGCCAATCATGGCTTTCCAAAATGTTTTTATTAAGAAATGTGGCATGTCTATGAGACCCAGTCCCAAAAATCTATGCAAGCCATTTTTGTGTACAGTGGTATTTCGGATAAAGAGCTCTTCGGACAAAGAGAAATTCAGATACAGAGAAAAAAATTGGCAAAAAAATACAATTGCATGCCGAGGAATTATTTGGACAACAACCGAAGATCGACGTGTCTACGCCTGGGTCACGTCTGTGTCCCTTCCGGGTCTCATCTGCGAATGACCCGGAAGTGACATTCTCAGCGAATGTAAACATTGTGGTCCTTCTGTGTCGGTCCTGCAGCTGAGTGTA
>JAQQAE010007470.1:0-15850 GCA_029823295.1 Pseudamia nigra
CGACCCTCACGAGGATTAAGGGGTAGAAAATGGATGGATGGAAGTTATTAATTTGTTCATTACTTTGTGATCATTTTGTAAATATCTTCTCATTTTGTCACTTAATTTATTCACTTCGTTCATATACTTGATTATTTTGTTCATTTTTTAAATTAAATTTATTTTTACTCCTCCTCATGAGCTCCGACCAAATGTAACTGAGTAAAAGTACACTGTTTTCATCACAAATGAAATTGAGTAAAAAGTATTCTGCAAAACAGATCATCTCTGAGGTACATTTTACAGGCTGAGAAATGGCTGAGAAACAGAGACCCGACCGAGCTGCTCATTCCTCCTTCAGCAATGGATTACAGAGCAGAAAAGAATGAAAACAAAACACCCGAGGTGCCAAGTCCATCACCACTGTGCCACTTCTGATCAGCAGCCAGTCAGAGCCCACGTCAAAACACTGGTTGCAGTGGACCAAACATGGACCCCGGCCAGCTCTGAACACTGGTCATGGAGGACTGGAGTTGCCGGCTCTGGCATTCACTGCAGGGCCGGTGTTCTGACATTTTAGCAAACTTTTACATTGCCTCCTCTTCTGTTCCTGCGATCACTAGTGTGCATGTGCTGTCAGTGCACCAAAGATTTGGGAAAAGCGAGATCTTTCACTCTGAGCTAGTTCAATTGGCTATGGTGAAATGTTGTTTCGCGTGGCAGTGCATGCCGTGGAATACACATAATGTCACTAAACAACCTGTAGGCTACTAAATTAGTCCTTGACTAAATTTTGCCATTAACTTTTAGTTGACTAGTCACTGCACTCCTATTTTCCCATATTTTGAATTTTTCCACAACAGTTTTTCACCACTTCTCCATTTGCTCATCCATCACCAAATTTGGGACACACCATGTGTGGACCAACTTGCATACAAATATTACTTTGTGTAGGCATTACTGCTCTGATGTTACTTGCTGGTAAACTTGAGTGGACAGAGCCCAAGAATTCTATATACTGGTTCTCATGAACTGCGTCCAAAATGAGTGGCTGAATAAAACGAGTCCTGCATTCACCTGATGGGGGCGCAAAGGGCCACTACAATAGGTTTTCATCAATAACTCCTCAGCTGCACAGAGAATTAAAAAAAATTCTTTGCTGCTTTCTGGGAGCAGAGCCATATCAATCCATGTAGGCCTCCCAACTTCCATCGGCTATCATGAATTTTTTGAAACTATCCCAGAATTTTTATCTCAAACTATAATTGCATGCCCTAACAAAACTGCCATTATTTATGCAAAGTGGGAGACAAAAAGTAAAGCGTCATCTTATGGGGAACGAATGAAACTTGCATACTAACACCAAGGGGGACTAATCTCCGCCTATACATATGGTTGGCATTGTTTAGATATGCGGATCGGTTTTAGACCGAGACATGGGAGGAAAGCAGATGGGGCGCACAGATAAATGCACAGCACCAGGTTCTGACTTGCTCAGGACTTGGACCCGATCATATTTGCTTGTAAATGTTCTGGTCTTTTTTTTTTTTTTATGTAGAAATGATCGTTTGCATTTATTTTCATTTTCTTTAACTTTGTCATAACCCTTCCAATAAGTCAGAGATTGTTGCATTTATTTTATATTCACATTTACTGAGAAGATCCACTGGCAATTTTTGTGATCATTTTTTAAATTAAAATTACATAAAGCTGGTCAGTTACTGTGATTCATAAATAAAGCTTCCAGCCAAAATCTATCAAGTTGCTAAGATATGTTCCAGCCGTCACTTTGGCAGGTAACCAGTCATCGTTTGGCTGCACTGATGATCTAAAAGTCTCTGAGCTGCACCCATGGGATTCTATCTGTTGGCTCATCCCGCTGGTTTTGGTAAAGAATGAGGGCATTTTCTAGATATCTAAGAATATAAAAAGAGTAGGGCCAAAGAAGACTCCAGATCTGTTAAATCATCCCACATATGAAAAACCAATTTACTTGTTTTGTCATTTGCCAGGTGGACTTTGTTTAACTGTAAAGATAATTCCAACAGAATGCCTGTCAGTCCTCAAAAAACAGCAAATAGTTAAAATTTGAATTTGTAGGGACTAATGGTCACAAACATTTGATCTGACTAGCTTGTTTTTTCACACAAAGACAAGCTTTTCAGTATTAAAATCCACATTAGCAATAATAATGGATTGGATTTGTATAGCATCTTTGTGGGCACTCGGAGACACTTTCCATTGATTCCATTATTCATTCACTCCACATTCACATACTGGTGGTGGTAAGCTACATCTGTAGCCACAGCTACCCTGGGGCAGACTGACAAATGTGGCTGCCAATCTGCACCAATGGCCTCTCCGACCACCATTTCCAATGTCTTTTAAATGTTCTACTGCAGCCAGTACTGTTTTAATTTAATTCTTGTATTTAGATCTTGGCAAAATGTAGATTCACATAAACAGATCATTCCAATATCCATGTGCCACATAAAACCTATGTCTGCACACATTTACCTTTGAATTTACCTTTAAAGTGTGACTTAAAAAAATATGATTTGTTCAAAAATTGTTGGATTAAAAATCTTATTCATGTTAGACGGCCTTTTAAATAAGTTTCTGAGACAGGTTCAGCAAGAATGAACAGTTTTGGTTTGAAAACTTTCTGAGACCTGTCCGGCTTGAACATGTTTTATCAGAGATTCAGACTCGAGTGTCTTCATGTTGTCCTAACTCATTGCCTGTGTTAATGTTTCCTCTGGCAGGTATTAAGCGTAAAGGCCTGCAGTGGGTGGTAGATGTGACCATAGCTTACCCCAAAGCGAGGCCAATGGACATCCAGACCTGGATCTTCGGCTATAGGCCTCCTACAGTCACACATGTTCACTACAGGTAAAGATTTCATGTATTTGTTCTCACTGTTTTTTTAAACCTCTTTAATTTATTATTCACAAGACAGGAAAGACCAGTACTATTATGCTAAAATACACAAATCTATCCAATGTGAAAAAAACACCTCACATGAACATATTCCACATTACATCATGACACGAGTGGAGCATGAAGTTGTTGCTCTTGTTGTTTGTTCTTTTTTTATTGCTTGGAACATTTGTCATAGTTTTCACAGCTGTCCCACATCCATGTCCTATCCAGACATAAGGATATTTCTGAACTGAGTGGAATTGTTTTACTAAAGAGGCTTGTGACAGGTCCACAATAGAATTACAAATCACTTAAGTTTGGAAAATGTAGACCCAATGATCCTATGCTCTTCATCAGAGTCACTCAGTGTTTTGTTTTGAAGGTGAAGCTGGTCCAACACACCCGTAAGACAACTTTACTGCTTTTTAAATCAAGTGAGTCAGAGAAAGGGCAAGATCAAAGACACAGAAGGACAGTATTCAGGATCTAATGGCTATGTTTTACCTTGATGCAGTTATTCAATATTTTAAGGATGAAGTGTGTGATATTTAGTGACATCTAGTGGTGAAGTTGCAGATTGCACCAACTGAATACCTCACTCACCCTCCATTCTGGCAGCAAAAAACACTTAAAAATCATTTAATTGAAGCCAGTATCTTTGTCCATTCTGGATTCATTAAAGTGGTCCGCACTCCACACAAATGTAGCAAGGGGCAGTGATGTGTTTTCATGGTGGTTGCCAATGGCTAAAATGGTGGGAAAAGAATACAAAATCTGTTCTGAGTTCCTGTTGAAACATGGCCGCACAACATGCTGGACTTGAATGGCAATCTGTAGATGGAAACTTGTCATTGTTATTGTGTTATACACAAAAGAAGACATCATTGATATTACTTTCAGTTTCTGCAATTTGATCCTCTTTAATCATTCAATCTTTCACATTGTGCTGTCAATGTGTGTACCACTGTCTTATGCTTATACACATTTTGACTGCATATAAGTTGTTTGAATATTTTGGAGCTTGGTGATACAAATGAACAACATTCCATTTCAGGTAGAGAATTGGCACACATTTCTAAGGATTTGTCTGTTAGCTGGCATATATTGATAATAGCTATCCAAAGTTCTACCAATTGTCTTTAAAATGTCCGCAATAAATTACAAATATTTTGGTGGCCAAGGCTGCTGATTTTCCCTTTAAAAAAAAAAAAAAAAGAAAAAAGTAAAAGTTGTTGCAGTTGCTCCTGACTGCAAGAACTGGATTAACATTATCATGCATAGTGGATGCTTTTGACTAAATTTACACTTTGTATTTTAATGACATATTGTGTTTTTAATACATGCAAGACAGCAGAAAGTTCACTGTAACCTGTTTTAAATTTAAGCATTTTATTCACCTAAATAAAGATTTAAAAAACAGAGGAATCAATAATGTGTTACTGTACCAACATGCAAAGTCACCTTTGTGCAGTATGACATTTTTCAGTCAAGTAGAACTGTGACTGGTACATCATATTGGTAAGACTAGGGAGTGCTTTTAATCATTGGATTATTCTGTTGTTTTACCAGCTTCAACACTGTAAAGACAGTGAGTCATGTTTGCTACTCCACACAGCTAGTTAGTTTAGCTTTAACTTCCCACATTCTGCAGATATATATCAGTGAAGATAACTTATGCTGCTACAGCTGTGGGTAACTTACAAACTGTTTGTAACTCACATTTCACTGGCGGATATTACTTTTCATTGGTGTAGTGATGTCTGTTTTGGTATCACTCAAGACATCTGGATTTTCTGCTTGACATGGTGGAAATAACAGTAACTTCTAATGCTTAGCCTAATTGGTGTTGCTACAGTGTAGCCTTTACCATCCTATATTTTGTGGTGTGTCACTGAGAGTATTAGTTGCTTTAATGCAAAGCTAACATACTGTATTTGTCACTCCACATCTCCATGCTCTCGGTGCCCTCCAGCTTAACCTCTGCTTTTGATCTATCTACTTGGTCTATCCAGGATGTAACGAGGGTTTCAGCATTATAAAATAAATGTGATCCTTCATGTCTTGGGATCATAAGAGTGTACTCAGGTTTAACAAGTAGTCTTAAGGTGTACATCGGGGTGGGCAATTCCAGGTCCTAAGGGTTGGTGTCTCTGCATGTTTTCTAAATGTCTCTGCCCTACCCACTGTTGATTGACTGAACACACCTGATCCAGCTAATCAGAAGCTGGAATATGCAGTTGGTGGGGCAGAGACAATGGGTAGGGAAGAGACAGTTGGAAAACAAGCAGGACTATGGCCCTCGTTGCCCACCCCTGTGTACATTCTCTTGATCCTTAAAGTCACCTGTGGCCCAGGTTCCACTTCCTGCTTTAGTGCAGGGTGGGATGGGGAAAAGTGAAACATGATTTATGAATCCTGGTTTGTGGCATCCTCTGAGGAGGCTTCTGTACCCACTTGGACTAAGACTAAGGACTCATTAAGTCCATAATTAGAGAAGCAGAGGATGCGCTAGTCCCACTATACCTCAGGGGCAGTCTAAGCAGCTGCAGACACAATCAGCTGCCCTAGCATGGTCAGCTGCTCTGTAGCCTGGGGACAGATGGGGAGGCATCCAGCCTAACTGGAGGCACATCTGTTCTGTTAGAAGCATTGTAAGCTTGGCGATATGGCCAAAAACATTGTCACAATAAAAATGTTCCCAACAGTTGTCATTGATAATTGTCGCAGTTTATGTTGAATCATTGTTTTATTCAAGTTTAAAGGTTGGTTTTTATTCCTAAGTGAGAGTTGATGAATGACCAGATGATAATTTGTGGTTTTAATTTATTAGTAAAAGATGGACAAATATGCAAGACAATATAATGATGACAATGACTTTTACTGGGGAGATGGAAAAGCACATGGTAAATGCTATTTTTTTTCTGTAAAGTTAACTTGCTTTTTGTATATGAGAGGAGACATAAGACTTAGACTGCACCAATATGGCAACATGGCAGTGGCAGTTGAGAAGCTTGAGATGAGCCCAAGTACACACTTAGCATGTAACATTAACTTGAACCCTATTCTACAGCAAACCCGACAGTGCTGCTTTAGTCTCACATACGGTATCTCAACAGCTGAATGCGGTGCTTTTTTGCTCCTCCTCCTTCCCATTACCGGTATTTAGTGTTTGTCTTTGACGTCAAACCATCTTGGAGGTGCTTTAGTTATCGCTTTGTCGATCTCATTTCTTCTCTTCTCAGTGGACATGAAAAACCTAGGTATATCAGTTTGATCTGATGTATGACCAATCAGCTTAAAAATCTGTACACTATTCCAACCCTAAATGATGCAACAAGACCAAAATAACATGAAGGGTGCAAAACCCTGAGAGTGATTGAAAAAAAACAAGTGTAAATGAAGCAAACGACATACATGAAGTAAAACAAAAACAAAATGAAAGATGCGGAAGATGTAAGAGACACAAAAAGATTTAATATCACTATTTAAATATAAATATATTTTGTAATTATCATCTATGTATCAACCAGCTCTACTCACTCACCACCAGCTGCTTAGACAGTGCTCATCACAGAGGACGAAGGCCCATGCTGGTGCAGGTACAGAGTCAACAAGAGGATTAATCTGACTGCTGATCAAGGGAGCACTGCGGGGGAGTGAGAAATGGGATGTTGAGGCCCAGCAGACACAGCTAGACAAATATAAAACCCCACATTATTTTTATTGTCTCAGTTCAAAACAGTTTTTGCAGGGAGAGCAGTGTTTGTAAAGTCAATTTTCTTAAAAATATACAATTTCAAATATTTTAAATGGCTGACTCTGAAAACAAGACACTGTGGTTAAAATACATTGCTTATGAGGCAATCCTCACTAGCAGTCCCCAACCAACCAGTATTTCTTGTCCATAGCCAGGTGCAGCGAAATAAAAATGTTTTAACTTGGGCTATCAAATGATTTAAAATTTGAATCTGATTAATCAGAGGGTCACTGGATTAATTTCAATTAATCACTGTTAATACCCATTCATTGTTTTTCATTTTGTGGCTGCAAAAACACTCATGACAGAAGGTGGTATACAGTGGTCCCTCGTTTATCGCGGGGGTTACGTTCTAAAAATAACCCGCGATAGGCAAAATCCGCGAAGTAGATTCCTATGGACAAACTCGCTCCAGCTAATGCATGATTCTCCCAATGAACGTGACGCCAGATCGGATTAAATTCTTTAGCCGGGGCACCACCATATTTGTTTTAAGGCTGTAAAACCCCTCACCACACACTTCATGCACTAGACATTAACATTTTCTCACATTTCTCTCTTATTTAAACACTCTAAAAATTCAAACCTTTGTAGATTTTAAATTTAAAAAAATAAGTACAGTATTATAGAACTAAAGATCAAAACCTGTTTTCAGGCCCATACATTTGTTTGAGAAATAAAAATATATAAACGCTTTCCTATAAATAAAATATGATGGCTTTTAGAAGTAACATTTAATTTTAACGATCAACCTATGAAGCTGGACAGAAGAAATTAAGCGACTCACGTGTCACAGTTCCTCTGACCACGCCTCTTCGTCCTGGCACCGCTCTGCTGTAGCGTCTTTTTCCAATGAAGGCCTTCGTTGACATTGGGGGTTTTTGTCAGAGAAAACTTGAAAACATACAGTACTTCAGAGTCACACTGCTAGCGATGAAACGTTTGTGTAAGTTTGGTGAGCTGAACGCATTCTGTACTGTACAGTACTGGAAACGCAGCATGGAGGAGATTGATTGCTTGACAATGGCCTTCGCCAATCAGGATGCAGAACACAATGCACGGGTTCTCCCTTAGCCAATCAGGAAACAGAACACAATGCGCGTTCATACGCTGTAACAAAAATACTTGAAAATTGCACTAAAACAATCTGCAAAACAGCGAGGTCACGAAAGGTGAACCGCAATATAGCAAGGCACCACTGTATACCCTTAAGATGTTTATTTCATACTATTAAGCATGTCTAGTTTAAAAGAGTTTAGCTGCAGCTGTCATGTTACGTGCACAGTCTGTCCCTACAGTTGGAGTTTTTCTTCAATTGCCCACTCATGTGCCACTGTTTGGAATTGTTTAGCACTTGCCTCCACAGTGACACTCCTGTTTTCATGATGATCAATGCAAATGACTGTAGCGGTAGTAATGTGATGTGCTGTGACAGCAAAGGTAGTTGGTGCTACTCCACAGACATAATGGGGGGGGGGGGGACGACAGTCCTACCAGTTTTCCACTTCTTATAGGAGGAGTCCGTTCATGGGGAACAAAAAAAAAAAAAAACACTCATCTGTGAGGTCAGAATGTGTCCATTAGTTTGTGAATTTCCCCTCTGGGATCAATAAAGTAAGTGAGTGAGCGAGCCTCTATCGTTTACCAATAAACAAGGTACAAATCAATGATTCATTATTCATATTTCAATTCATCCATCCATTTTCTTGCACAGACGTAGCATATACAATTTCAGCAGTTTATAGAATTTCCATCTAGCATTTACTGTAAAAAAAAAAAAAAATGCAATAAATGACAACAGCTATCGGAAAGACAACCAAGCTGAATTTAAGGTAGCATATTCAAAAGTAAATATTGGTCACTTCTTATGAAACAGTAACTAAATATACATAATAAATGATAAATGATCATAGAACTCAAATTTCTACAATGGCATTTCACTCGCCACACTATTTTTTTTCACACTAAAATAATTGAATTTGCCGCAGTTAGTTATATCAGAACTTCCATTACAGATAAAAGCAGCTTACCAGATAAAAGCAGGTAGATTTCCCTTAACCTTGTTGCTTAAAATGAAAAATGCATATTGATGCTTCGACACGCATCTGCCTCAAGATGCCATCTCGTTTTTCCCACGGACAAGTAGGAGCAAACACCAGCTGACCACCGTTGCATTGTGGGATTTTGAGTTTTGTACCAGTAATCAGCAGTTCATTTACGCCGATGGGTGTTCCAATGGGATTTTGAGTTATTGTGCTATACGCATGCGTTAATTTCATTAAAATGTTTAATCTTATTTATCATGCAAATGGTTAACATGCCTCCTGTACCTGGAGGCTCTTAACACAGGTTAGGCTGTGTTAGCTGGCAGCTGGATAACACTGGCAAACACAGCTAGCCTCCTGCAGCCTTCCTTGCTCTCCTTACCCTCCAGTGTGTGTGTGTGTGTGTGTGTGTGTGAGAGACACGCTGCGTGTCTGACACACATGGTCTGTGTTATTCGGTTTACCGCTAACTCATGCAGCCTCCGGGTGCAGGTTACACACGCTGACACAAGCGGACCGTGCGCGTGTCAGACAAGCAGCCAGAAAGCCTCCGGCTGGCCGGCTGTCTCCGGCTAGCCTCCAGCTCTCCAGTCCACAGGTTAGGCTGTGTTGGCTGGCAGCTGGATAACACGGGCTGTCGGCTAACACAGCTAGCTTCCTGCAGCCCTCCTTATACTCCAGTGTGTGTCTCACACACGCATGGCCTGTGTTAGCCAGTTTACCGCTAACACATGCAGCCTCCGGGTGCCGGTTACACACGCTGACACAAGCAGACCATGCGTGTCAGACATGCAGCCAGCAAGCCTCCAGCTGTGTTAGCCGGCAGCCTCTGGCTATAAATCATTTTTAGAACTAATTTCATGCATTCCGTTTCAGATACTTAACATAACTTCCTTTTCAAATAATAATAATGAATAAATGTGTACATACGGGTGTGTAATACATACGTTATATGGGAGTTTTTGTGGGTCCAGAACAGATCAATTCGTTTTACATGTATTCCTATGGAAAAACCAGCTAAAGCTAATGAATGTTTCGCCCAATGAACGTGACGCCGGAACAGATTAAATTTGTTCGCCCGAGCACCACTGTAATTATATATATTCCAACAGAGTTTTTATGCACAGTTATTTCAGACTATATTGGCCTTCATCTCCACAATCACTGACAGTATTAATCTCTTGTTCTATTAAAGGCTATTTCATGAGTTAGTTTGAATTTGTGCTTGTTTTTATTAATAATGTGCATTTTTGTTTCATTTGCACAACATAAAAAACAAAACAAAAATGCATCTCCACCCCGTCAACTTTTGGGATAGGTTTGAGTGTTAGTGTAAACACACACTGCTGCAGTTGAGTGTATCTCATGTATAACTATGCTCATATTGAATAAACAGAAAATACGAAGCTCTGAATTGGTCCGACTTTGCAATAGCGAGCTGCTGCTACAGCGACATGTCAATCAAACCTCAGCATGGCGATTATTTGTCGGAATATTTGCTATGATATCTTAACAACGAAGCAAATGGTTAAAGATAGACCATGACATTAATTATTAGAGGGTCCAAATAAACGTAAAAGCATTTCCTTTCATGTGCTGGAAAAGACTTTACACAGTGGTCCGACTCTCCCATCATCAATTCAAGATCTTGGCAAAAAATGAATGCAACTCTGAACGTAAATAAATGTTGAGACATTGCAGAAACTTATTGAATCAATGCCACAGCACATGTATGTCATAATCAAAGCTAAAGGCAGTCCAACAAAATATTATGCTCCCTAGCAAACGGAAGCCTTTTTTTGTGATTAACCTCACTGATGAGTGGTTTTCTTAAGGCTACACAGCTATTTAGTCCCAATTCCTTGAGCTGCGTTTGCATTGCATGCGTGGAATTGCTTTAGCTTTCACTATTAAGTGTAGTTCTGAGGTCTACTGTTGCTGTTTTTTTTTTTTTGCAATTTTATTTCACCACACATTTAAGTGAATTTCCGGTCATGATCATTCAAGATTTTTTTTCCAACCACATTTTTTCTTCGAAGAAGTGGGTTCCCCACTATCCTTATATCACTTGTTGCCAGCTGAAACGTAATCACCCATGCAGAAATTATCCATTGGGGGGGTCGTACCCATTTGCTTAGTTAAATCTAGGTGGTGACCTTTCTTTTGGCCAGGCAGTGTAAAACGTGTGACACCATGATGACCCATGAAAAAAATTTATTTGCTTAGTATTTTCAGATCGAAGTCCAATGCATCTTTATGAGAAAAAAGATTCTTAGAGCCGCACGATCAATTCCCCACCCGCCCAGCGGTGGGATTACAACGTAAAGTTACTTCCTCATTGGCCTCACTGAACAGCCCCGGTCATTGCCCCTTGACTTCAGCACATTTGATTCTTCTTTTACAGTGGTACCTCGCTGTACAAAATTGATCCGTTCCGGCGTGACGCTCGTAAGGTGATAATTTCTTACAGCGGGGTGGAGTTTCCCCATATTAGTATATGTAAGTAGTAATCGTCCGTTCCGAGACCCACGAAAACTCCTATATGAAGTATATATTACACACCCGTACGCCCACATTTCTTATTATATGAAATGGAAGTTATGTTAATTATCTGAAAAGGAATGCATGAAATTACTTCTAAAAATGATTTACAATGTCATCTTACCTTGGCTGCAGTGATGAATGCCATCTTGTGGCATGTGTCAGTGAGCTGTGTAAACAGCGTGTCTCAACTCACTCAGCGCCAGTGTCTGAGACTGGAATCATAACAGCTAATCGAGAGGGTAAACTGATAACAACTAAGGACTCATCTGGAATCTTAGAACCGTGGTTCTAAGATTCAAAATCTGTGGTTTGTTTCGAGTTGGCCTGGCTAACAGCTCGTTAGCTCAGTGTTAGCGAAGCAAGGCACTATGTATGTTGGTAAAGTGCATGTCTGCAGGTTGTGTGAAAATTAGTTGTGGACCATTTGAGTTGATGTGGCGTGTGTGTTTTTGGTCTAAGGTCCCAGTAGGCTGTGTTTACTGATGTTGTCTAAGGCTACTGTATTGTTGTTAGCACGTTGCTAGGTTGATAGCTGTTTGTATTAGTTGGGTATCTGAGAGTTTGGGTCGTTTGGGTATCACTTCCAGGAATATCAGTCGCTTTCAAGTGGGCAATAGTTCACTTCTGGGTTTATCTTGGGTTTTTCTTCTTCCTTTTTGGCAGCCGGCACCCGAGTTAACCGGTGCACTACCGTCACCACGGGGTTTATCTCTTTTGTACCGCGATGCTTTTATTGGACTGCGGGACGCATTTGTGGCCAAAATTTTTTTCGTACCGCAACTAGTTCGTAGGGGGAAGTGTTCATACAGCAAGGTATTTTAAAAATCTATCCAAACAAAAAAAAGTTCGTAGGGGGAAGTGTTCATACAGCAAGGTATTTTAAAAATCTATATTAACAAAAAACATGTCCCTCACTAGACGCTCAAAAACAGTAACATTCTTTCTTGTTTTCACGCTCCACATAAGAACACTTCCAAACTACAACACAGTCATGTAATTGCAGTTTCAGCACAAGAGAAATCAGCTTCTTTTCAAACCAATAGTTAGGTCCTGCTCAAATCACTTTACCTTGTGAGGCAGTTGGATTTGTGAGCTCATGCTACATAACCTGGATTCCCTGAAGGTGCAGCAGACAGGAGAGTTCCACTGGTGGAAACCGGAGCTCTCCTATCTGCTACATACCACATGAGGACACATTTCTACCATTGCACAGATATGTCATATTGCCCAACCCCAGTAAACCCATTTGCAGAAAAGAGCCCTTCTGTTTAGTTTAAGGGCTGTGACACTAAGCCCTGTGTCAGTCATCTGTGCTGGTGCTGGCGATTCAGCAGTTTAAATCTGCACTGGAGCTGCTCAGTGAGTTTACTCACTCCCAAATAAGTGATTTTTACCAATTTAGTCCAGTGTCAATGTGTGTATTTATTTTACATTAGGGTCTTCTCTTCCTTCTGAAGAAACAAAGTCATGAAAGTGTTGTTTTTACTTCGTTATGGAGATGCTGGTAATTCTGTTTTTTTGCTTTTAGTTTCAAACATAGACAGATGCTTCTCCTACAGCTTTCTGTATGAAATGTAAAACTATTGTGATATCAGTTCTACAGATGTAAGGCTTTAGATGTTGCAAATGTTTGCATTTTTATTTTATATTTGCTCTTATGTTTTGGGAAACTATAGAGTGAATAATTTTCTCATGTGATTTGTTCATTTTACTTTCAAATCTCTTATTTTGCACCCTCTTTGTTAATTTTAGTTTTTTTTTTTATTTTGTTTGTTTTATTTTGTGGAATATTTTCATCTTTTCCATACTGTTTTTTAATCAGTTTATGGAATATTTTATGCTTTTTTTGTTTTTCATGTATTTCCTTCATTTTATGTATTTTTTGTGCTGGTTAATTTCTTGTTAATTCTTATTTATCATAATATTGAGAATGCTTATTGGGTTAATTTTGATGCATTTTACAATCTTTTTCATTTAAGGAGGAAATTAAGAAAAAATATTACTGAGTAGAAGTCTAAAACTCACTCTTAAATTTGGTGAAAAATTACCTCAAACTTCTTGCAGAGCATTACATTTTCCTTTCAGGCATTTTGATACCCTTACAGGGTTTTCCACATGCACCTACTCAACTCTATTTGGTTTTGGGGGTTTTCCATTAGTACCTACTCGGCCGGGGTTCCAAGCGAGCTGAGTTGAGTAGAAAATATGATGCAGGCCACTGACTCTGGTCAGGGAGGGACATCACTGGAAGCGTCTTTAGAACGAGCAGCAGCAGGAAACAGTGAGTGAAATCAAGAAGAAACTATCATAAATCGAAATATCACCTACTGGAGCCAGTAAATTAGATTTGCCTGAAGGTTTAACCATTTCCATGCAACCTTACAGGCATAGGCATATTTATCTAGAGCACCATGCCTATGTGAAATGAGACCAGAAAAAACAGTGAAGCCCAGAGGTGGGAAAAAACAGTATTTCGATCCAGTATTGACTGAAAACAAAGGACCAGAATGTCTGATAGTACTTGCTTGTGGACATTAAGAACAATGTGTGCTGGATTCACTTGCGTTTGCAGCCAAAACAGTCAAACAGTATACTATACCTTCATGTTTTCACATTTCTAAAATCCCACTCTGCGCCAGCCTCATGTGGACTCCACCCACGTTGAGATGGTACAATTGTTATGGAAGCGACCAAAACAGAGTCAAGTAGAACAGAGGCAAGTAGTGCTAAAATTGTGGAATGGAAAAGCGGCATTAGACACCCTGTTAAAGAAATTGCCCAGTAGAACGTTTGATAATTTGAATGCATTTAGTTGCAAACATCTTTAAACTCGCACAACCAAAATGAGCAGTGTCACATGAGCCTGTAAAAGTGGCAGTAACTACACGAGATAACTGCAACACAACACAGAAAAACATTTGTCATTCTGCAGATAGCATTATTACAAACAAATGATTCAATGCAAATTCCAACCCTGCACATACTGTACCATGCTGCATTCACAGTTCTCTGTGACAGTGGAAAATGTCAGATTGAAAAAATACACTGCCTGCCCAAAAAAAAGGTCACCCCCTGGATTAAACTAAGCAAATAGGTAGGACCCTCCCGTTGGATAATTTCTGCACGGGTAATTGTTTCAGCTGGCAACAAGTGATATCAGGATAGTGGGGAACCATCATCTTCAAAGAAAAAATGTGGTTGGAAAAAAATCTTGAATGATCATGACCGGTAATCATTTAAATGTGTGGTGAAATCAAATTGTAAAAAAAAAAAACAACAGCAGAACTCAGGACTATGTTTAATAGTGAAAATAAAAGCATTTCCACACACCATGCAAAGGCAGCACAAGGGATTGGGACAAAAATGCTGCGTGGCCTTAAGAAAACCACTTAACAGTTAGCCTAATCAGAAAAAAAGGCTTCACTTTGCTAGGGAGCATAATATTTTGTTGGACTGCCTTAAGCTTTGATTACAATACACATTTGCTGTGGCATCAATACAATAAGCTTCTACAATGTCTCAACATTTATTTACATCCAAAGTTGCTTTCATTTTTTGCCAAAATCTTGAATTGATGATGGGAGAGTTGGACACTGTGCAAAGTCTTCTCCAGCACATGAAAGGAAATGTTTTTACTTTCACTATTAAACATAGTCCTAAGTTCTACTGTTATTTTTTTTTTACAATTTGATTTCACCACAGATTTAAGTGATTACCGGTCATGATCATTCAAGATTTTTTTCCAATCACATTTTTTCTTCGAAGATGATGGTTCCCCACTATTCTTATATCACTTGTTGCCAGCTGAAACATAATCACCCATGCAGAAATTATCCAGGGCTTGTACCTATTTGCTTAGTTAAATCCAGGTGGTGACCTTTCTTTTGGCCAGGCAGTGTAAGTCTGTGAAGGTTGTCAGTCATCCAGGTCATGTTATCCAAAGCGTGTGGTTTTCCTTCTGTCGACTGACTGGAAATTTGGTTTGAAGGCATTTCGCTACCGACCCAGGAAGCTTCTTTAGTTCTGTTCTGAAGAAGCTTCTGTTGCACTCACCAACAGAACAGTGTGTACAAGTCAAGAGACAGACATCAGACTTACTTATAGTTATGAAGGCTGTACCCCAGAATTCAGTCCTTGGACCTCTCCTGTTTCTTTTGTATACTAATAACATTGCTCAAAACATTTCCGATGCTAATTTTCATTTTTATGCAGATGACAGGCATTTATACATCAGCATCTACACCCAGTCTGGCTCTTACACAGCTCCAAGGCACTTTTAATGTCTTTCAATCAAGATACAGTGGAACCTTGGATAACGACCGCTTCTGACAACGTAAAATTCGGACAATGACGAAAAAAATTATTAAAAAATTGAACCTGATAACGACGAATTATGCGAACAACGACCGAAGATTGACGTGTCTACACCCGGGTCACGTCTGCATCACTTCCGGGTCTCATGCGCGAATGACGTGGAAGTGATGTTCTCAGCGAATGTAAACATTGTGGTCCTTCTGATCGTGTGCCCGGGTCCTGTAGCTGAGTTTAAACGCAAACTGAGCCTTTTTTCATTTAAAATACTGCTTCATTTTGTGTTTTTCAT
>JAQQAE010007471.1:0-15848 GCA_029823295.1 Pseudamia nigra
ACATAGAGACAGACAACCATTCACACTCACATTCATACCTATGGACAATTTAGAGTGACCAATTCACCTAACCCCCTCATTATTTACTTAATATGGTTGATTTTTGTTAATTTTCTTCTTCTAGCATTCTGGCTTTCAATGGAACCAAATTAATTTAAAGCGATGCAAATTTAACTTTGCTTTCAATGTCATATACATAAGAAAAGTTGACACTGTTACATCAAATGAGTCTGCAGCGAAGGTGTGGCAGCAACTCATCTTTATTCTGTTTAAATGCCAGGAGGAAGGGCAACAATTTTAGTGGCCAAAGGTCAGTGTTACTACGAATGCATGTCTACCCATTCTCATAAAGAAAATTTGTTTTATCTTTGGTGAATTCCCTTCATTTTGAAACATTCGCTTTGACTAAAGGCTGAACTGGAGGCTGAAGGTCAAAAGTTGTTGTGACCTGACAAAACATTTTGGCTGTATCTGCCTGTAACTGAGAGAGCTGCATAAACCGATCTCTGATAGTGAATGCGTCTGGTTCTTGTTAAGTCTTCATGCATATGTTTAGGGCTTTTATTGTGAAAGGAAATAATGGAAGTGATGGATCAGAAATGCACGGCAGCTTCATGTTGTTGAGACTTTGTTCAAGTGCTTTGCGGTTTTTAGCTCCAACTGGGCGTCAGAAATGAAAGAAGTCTGATCCTAGCTTTTTTTCACTTTCACAACATATTTAATGAGTTATTAGTAATAGTTAATGTTTTCATTTATTACATCTAAACCTCACGGACCCTCTAAGGTTCCACAAATTAAGATACATTGTATTATGCAAACAACTTACACAACTGTGTACCACAAAAAAAATATTACATTTTGAGACTGATTTAAACAAAGTACTATGCTGTTTTCAAAAGCGATCCACCCGTTGCATTTATTTTCTTGATTATGTTTTCATTTTTAAAGTGTTTTTTTGTCCCTTTCTTTTGAATTTTGTTCATTTTTGGCCTATTTTATTTATTTTTGCCAATTTTCTTGTGCTAATTTTTGCACCTTTTGTCAGTTGTTCTCTTCCATTTTTTACTTTTTACTGCAATTCTGTTTATTTTAGTGCTTATTTTAGACACTTATTATCACTTTTGTCCTTCTCCCTAATTATTTTATTAATTTTCAGTTTAATTCTGTTACCTTTCTTGATTCATCTATTGACCTCAATTCATTTTGTGGATTGTGTTGCTTGGTAAACCTGGGATCAAATACACCCTCCTGGGAGCTAAGGACTCCTAATGGTCAGAGTACTTTGTCCCCTACCGAAGCCATAAGTAGTTTGGGCAAGTTGAAGAGCAGTCAAGGCTGTTCCAACCTTTTGTCCAGTAATTCATTATTTATTTTCGTCATTAAATGTGTTAATTACCAGCACATTTAAATCCAGGGCAGGTTCATTCATTCAGCCGAACCTGTGCTGCACATGCCGACCATTGCTTGCCTATAAATCTGAAAAATAATCTCCTCTTCCCCAACTTCCTCTTGAATTAAGCTGGATAAATAGCAATAACATAACAAACTCCAAAACAGTATTTCTTCCACACTCTTGTTTAGTCATGTTGTACAAGCTCAGGCTCTGCTTTGTGATCTCATAGTCTGCCTGCATGAGCACACCACCAAATACAAACGCCTGTCACTCCTTATAAATGGTCTTTTCTGATACGTATATTGGCTGTGCCTGAACTGGACATAAGGATTTGTTTCTTAAACATACTGCCACCAAAGACTCATTTACGCAGACATGATGAAGGGAGTATAGAAGACGAGCATGTTTTTACCCCCTGTATTCAGCTACAGCGATGGTACAAAAAAACTATGCAATCTAGCACATTCTGAAAATAACACCCTAGTGGGGTGATTCTAAAAAGGGTCTAAAAATGGCCCTGTGTCCAACAATTTTGGAATAAGTAACTCAAAAACCAAAGGAGATGTTTGTTTTGTTTTAGTCTAGTTTTACGTTGTTACTGGGTAAATCCATTTCAGTATTGTCTTCAATAGCTCATTAATACAAATGCATAGATTTTGTTAAAAAAAAAAGCCATGCTTTGCAGGATTATATTTCTGCTTTGGAAGAAATAGCTTCATTTTTTTGGGAACAAGAGTTTTTTTTTTTTAATTCCCCTGTCATATAATGTGGGTGATATAATGATCAACATGTCTCCATCAGTGCCTCGGGCCCTTTGCTGTTATGTCCATGGTCTGCTTGTGTTATTTGTTGTTACACTGGTCACCATTTCAATACAAGAGCCAACTCCCTGCGGCAACGAGACTCAAACATCCAAGCCTAAATTCAGCACTGGAATACTTGATAAGTCTCTGATTAGTGATCTAAATCTAAACTTATCCTGGTTCTGAGCTGCCCTGCTTGGCGTGCACACCTGTCCCTCCCTCCTAGGACTCCCAGCATGCCTTGGTGTGATGGGGGCGGAGCTCAGATGTTTATGTACTATCTTTAACCTCCTGGGCCTCCCCCTCATTGCTCTTAATACCCCCACAAACTGCCTGTGTGTGTGTGTGCTGCAGGTGTATTTTTGGGTGCTGAAATTGAATACCGTCGGGTGGATGACAACTGTGAACACACACAGACACATAGACATTTTATGTGATAGACCCAGGCACTGTTAACGCCCATATTATTCCCATATCTGCTGAAAAACAACTGTGCATTCTGCTTGTTTCATTGATCGGGGAACAACGAGAGCCACCTCAGTGCAGTGATTTTTGTCTCATTAACCTGCATGCTGAAGGCAGTGTCCATCTGTATGACCTGTTTTTTTTTTTCTTTTTTTGTTCACACAACTCGTTTTTGCCATACAATTGCTTAGTGGGGCTACAAGAGGTTACAGTCGCAGCACCAGTTAATTCAGTGACGTCTTTGCACAGGCACGGTGACTAGAAGTGCTCTGAAGCAAACGGAGCGTCTGCCAATGCCAACACTGGACAGAAAACGTAGAGGTTATACTGTCCTCATCCTCTGTGTTGGCCTCCAGGTGAAAACATACAGTACTAGTGATCAATTAGTTGCACATGTATTTGTAGTGTACTGGTCATTTATTAGGAGATAATTTGGAGTTATTTGGATGTGCTATGGTTGGATGTGTTCTGTATTCTGAAGTGTTTCTAGAAGTTTTGACACACGAAATGACAAGAAATAACAAGACACTGCATATCTGTCTTGGTATAATTTTTGCTAGTATTTATAGTACTGTTTCTTCAGGTTTTAATGTCATCTTGTACCCACTTGTTACTAGTGAAATCCCACCTCAGAGCATTCAGAAGAATCCTTATTCACAATTGTGAGTAGAGGCTGATGAGCAGTTTATATGCATACAGTGTCAGCGTCAGGTCATGGCTGTTGATTCGGCTATATGGTGTAAGCGCTTAATTCATGAGGTTGGGCTTTACATCGTAAATGACTATAAATGACTAAATTTCAGCACGGATGGCTTTAAATTTTTTGCATTTTAATGACAGAAAGACTGACGTCATGATGTTTGGTCCTGGTGGTTCCTGTCATCCATCTCCGATTGCCCAAGGGCCCCCTGGCACAGTTTTTAAAACCCACTGTCACAGATCTGAGTTTCAAACTGGACAGTCATTTTAAACTAGGCAGTCAGATCAGTACGGTAGTGAAGTCCAGTTTCTTTCATTTGAGACGACTGGCCAAGGTGAAGCCATTTCTTTCTCTGCAACAGTTTGAGACAGTTATCCATGCCTTTGTCACCTGGATTAACTCTATTTTGGTGTTTCTCTCTTGTGTCTTCAGCTGGTGCAAAATGCTGCTGCACGTTTTTTCACTGGAGCACGAAAAACAGACCACATTTCACCTATTTTAGCTGCACTCTACTGGTTGCCTGTTCATTTTAAGATTCTTTTATTTCTTTTTAAGGCCCTAAATGGCCTTGCCTCACCCTACCTCACAGAGCTGCTTCATGTCCACACCCCAGGACACTCTCTCAGATCAGCTGACCAGCTGGATGTGCCGAGGACAAAGCGAAAGCTCAGAGGTGATCGGACCTTTGCGGTGGCGGGACATACATGGTGGAACTCTTTGCCTTTAGATGCCAGCAGACCTCGACCCTCTCTACGTTTAAGTCCCTTTTTAGAGAACCACCTGTACTCCCTGGCATTTTACCCCAGTACACAGAGTTGATTTTTTCAAATGTAGATTTGTTTCATTTTTATTGTTTTATTATTTTGTATGTGTGTGTGTGTGTGTGTGTTGTAAAATTTTATGTATCTTATTGCTTTTATTGTTTTATTGCTGTTTGTCATTTTAAATTATGTTTTTATGTGTTTTATATTTCTTACCTGTACTCTTTGTAAGGTTTTGCTAATGTGGTCCAAATGTACAAAACTTTAGCCTGTTTGGAATTTAAAGGGCTTTATAAATAAAGTGGTATGGAACCCAGCATCAGCCTTGAACAAGACTCATGAATAGAGAGATCAGTGTTTTGGGAACTCGGTATGTTATCTGGGTGCAAACCAGAGACATTTGATAGAGTCACATAGAGATACTAAGGATGTACTCACACTGCCAGTCCACGCTGTGCCGAAGCACATTTCACACCTAAAGCGTGGACTGTTTGAGTAACGTGAGTACAACCTAGCCAGCAGAGGGCCCTAGCGTGAGTACGCCCAAAGACTTCAGGTTCTAGTGGTCCAACCTGCTGGAGCACATCATGTGTAAGATTATCAGGGAGAGCAGGGGTTGATCCTTAGCTCAGGTACTTTGCACAGCAGACATTTTGACTTGTGTCAGCAGAAAAAACATCATTACAAGGGATCAGTCATGTCTGTGTGTCAGAGGTCAAGGTGAACAAACCAAATCCCAGGGAGTGGTGGGACAAAATGGAATGCAACCATGTTGAATTAAAATAATCACACCTGTGCATTTGCTGCCACAAAGCTTAATGGTTTGACTCTTTCCTGCCTTAGGTGATAATGTTGTCTCTGTTTGTCCATCCATGGATATTGTACATGCACCTAGAGTTTACAAGTTCCCTGATGAACCGTCACTCTGTTTTTTAATCTTGGACCTTGAGTGCATGTGAATGAAGAAAAATGAACAAAAAGTCAAGAATATTACCGAAAATAAGCAAAAGTTGGACTGTATATTCCCCAAATAATTAATAATATTTACAAATTAATTGAAAAAATGAGCAAAAAGAAACCAAAGCCTGAACAAAAGTGAAGAATGTAATAAAAATGAACAACAGGAATGTATAAAAGGCAGCTTTAGAGTTAGGTTCGAGTATAAAACCCCTTTTGGTTCCCACCGCATTCACTTCTCTGTCTGAAGCAGGCGACCTTTTCACATCCCCCGCAGCGCTATAAACGGCCTCAGATGAACAGTAGGTGTGAGTGTGTGGGCGCTCGGTGGGGAAGTCCCTCCGTCGTGTCCACTGTGGTTTGTGTGTCCGTCACAGGATTAAGGCAGCAGGTGCTCGCAGTCAGTCATCTGATCAGATTAGCCCATGACCTTGTCCAGCTCACAACAAAAAACAAAACCAGACACTTGATTTTGGCTTTCACTCTGATCTCGATGTGAACCAGTCACTGGGCAAGAGAAACTTAAAAATCTGCAGAAAATCAGTCCTATCGCATCATGTCCGGGCTCATAGAATCATATAAGATGAAACGGCATATTGTCACCTTATACTGATTAGACTTCTTTACTGAAGTAAATCAATGAGCTGAAAATAATGAACAGCAATTCATGGCAATGTTTTATGTCCTTGATTTATGCCTTGTGTCATTGCTCCGTCCAGATGTTAAAATTGGCCTTGACACTGACAAGAAACAATGACACGATGATCCAGAATAAAAAATAATCAGTAATTCCTCTCAATTGTATTAAATCTAAAGCCTGAAGTACAGCTATCTGTGCTGAAATGGATGGAGTTAAAGTAAAAGATACTGGTTATTGCTGTTATAATCTGCGATGAATCAAAGACAGAGCCTATTATACAGTATAGGCCCTTTGCACAGACCTACATGATGTTAATCCACTTTTATTCCTAATCCAGACCAGAACCCCAGCCACCACACTGTTACAGCTCAAATACGAGGTTTAAAAGGGATTTTTAAATGTGTCCTCTGCTGACACTTCAGTATATATCTGTACTACTTGTATGTGTCTGGTAAATACTTCTATAAGGGTGCTGTTCTGATTTTGTACTTTTGTCATACAACCTCTGACTTCACTGTGAAATACTGTAATCACCCACTTTTTCATCAGAAAACATCCTGATTGGCTGAACTGCAGGCGATTGCCTACATGACCTGCGGCCAGTTTGTAAACACAGAGTAAAGTGCTTTTCATGTCAGTTTTCTTAAATCAGATTAACTTTATAGGACAAGATACAGTATTAAATATCACAATCTGCATACTTACCTATACTGTACATCATGACATCCTTCTGGTCAACTCACCAAAAGAACGTCATTTCTGTAGTTGTTTAAAGTGACTAGTGCCAGTTGCTTTTGGTGACGCCACTAACTGTAAGTTGACTGTGATTGGTTAGTTTCAATTTTAAAGGTCCAGCACTGCAAAAATCCATCTTTAGTGGGTTTTGAGATTTATGTAAAGTCTGAGATGTAAAGTTAAAGCTCAGGAAATATAAACTTCCTGAATACTGCTAACGCTAAAGTACGTCAGTCCAAACCCCATGAGCTGACTGACATCACACGTTATAACCAATCAAAGTCACGCTAAAATTAGCCCCAGCCACCCCAATGTTGTCAACTTTGCCACAGAGGTCAGGGCGCTACTGGTTTGAAATTTAAGTGTCGCTATACGGGACCTTTTTAAATATAGGACTCTAATCGGTTAATGGGCGGGACGAAGATATTTTTGCTGGACTCTGATTGGGTCTCACTTTTAATGTCACAAGTTGCGCCGCTTGAAAATAGCCTGTTTTATTTTACATTTCAGACTTTACATCAGACTCGAAACAAAATGACGCTATATGTTCACAGTATGGAACCTCTTAAACGTTGACAACTGTATTTTTTTTTTCCTCTTTGTTTCTTAAGAAGGAATCCTCCGTATTTTTGTGCAGGCATTTCATTCATTTATGAACCATCTATACTGCGTTTTGTTCTGCTCTACAGTCAGTTTATGTATCTGCAGGTCACTAAGGCTTTGACCTTTGTCCTCCACCATAATGTTAATGTTCCTTTCACATTAGGAGACATTACATTCTTTTTACTAAACTCGTAATGATTTCTATTTTCTTTTTGGCTCATAAATGGAGCCAGTGACGTTGCCGTAATGTCATCCACACACTCAGCTGGTGTGAAGCGCAGATGCTGAGGAGACACATGGCTTTGACAGGGCCAACTGAAAATAGACAGAAACATGCCTCTGCTTATAGAGCTGAACAAAGTACAAAGAATAACCTGACCCGTGGACTACGTTTACAGGGGAGCTGGAGGACGGAGCCAAAAGTGGTCAGTCAGTATCATTAATCAGTCATTGTCCAATCTTTATTTTACTTAATTTTAAAGGAAAGTTGAAGACACGATATTTGTGGTTTTAAATAATTAGTGTGAGACACAAAAAGACAGAAGCAATGATAATTACATTGAAGATGCAATGTTACGGAGGTGAAAACTTTGCAAAGATGCAATAAGACAAACATGATGCATTCAGATGCAAAACGTAGAAAAGGACAAAAACAGCCAAAAGGTCAAATGAAAAATCGAAATAGATGAAAAATGATAGAAACAGTGAACATGCAACAAGATGAATATGACATTAAAAAAAATTCAAATGTTGATGAAGATGCGAAATGTCCAAAATGTGGTTTAAGTGAAAGAAAGCATGAAAAAGTTAACAAAAGTCAAATGTGACAATAAAAATCTACTGTAATTATCATTTATCACTGAGTTTATAGGCACAAAAAGTCCAGTTTATTCCAAAAACGCAGTGAGGGAAGTATTGTGTCAGAGGGTCACATTAATGTATTTTGAGGAAACTGATTGTACAAAACTAATTTGTACTGTTTAAGATGCTTTTTTTTAAAAATTCTTTGCTCGTGTGTTTTCTGCTGTGCAGGTGCTGCAGAAACTCGGCAAAGCAGACGAAACGCGCGACACTGCCTTTGAGGAGATGGTGGCCAACTTCAACAAGCAGACGGTCAGGAGACACTTTGTCACTTTAATGTCTTACAAGTAATCAAGTATGAGGAAGAAAAATACTTAAGCATTAGTTCCTGGAGATGTAGGACATTTTATTTGTAAAGTAAATAGTTACTGATATTTGAAAAAACTTGCTTCTGGTTTCTCTTCTGTTTTCTTCCTTTTCTTATTCATTTTTGTCCTCTTCAACGTTGTCTTCATTCTTCTGTCTTCATCCTCTTCTTTCTTTCTTCTTCCTGTGTCTCGACCAGTGTCTTCTTTTTCCTCCTTCTCCTCATCTTTTTTCTTTCCCTCTCCCCCTTCCTTTTCCTGTAATGTTCCTCTACATCCTCTTTTCCCTTTCCTCCCGCTCATATAATTCCTCGTTCTCCTCCTCATCACCACCTTCCTTTTCCATTTTCCCTTACAATAATTGTTTCTTTTCCTCTTTCTCCTTTTTTCCTTCTGATTTTCTTATTATTCATCTTCCATTTAATTTTTCCCTTCCTTCTTCTTTTACCTTCATCACTGTCTCCTCCTCACTTTTCCTCTTCCTTTCAAATTCATTTTTCTCCTCCTCATCTTCCTCTTCTTGTGTGTTTCAGAACGAAGGCACCAAACTGCAGAAAGACCTCAAAGCTTATGTGACTGCAGTGAAAAGTGAGAAATATCTGGTTTTTGCAGACATTTTTTTTATTCCATATATCATCACGATTGCAAAATGTGCAATAGCATACAAGCACACACATGCCCATTCCTAACATATATCTGCATGTTTGGAATATGGCCCAATCACCTGTCAAGGAAAATAAGTTGAGGTTTGAGGTATTGTAATGTCCTCAATAACAATTAAAAGTGATATTAGCAAGTTATATGCAAACCTACCTAGAGGAAGTCACTCATTTTTCCTTCCTTTACAATAGATTTGAGATACACACTCTGAAATGGTATTTGATGAAGATGCCTGGTTAAATATTTGTGCGCTAACACATTTTTCCAGTATGCAAACCTGTCGGTTTTTTATTTCAGCGATGCACGAGGCGTCGCGGCGGCTGCAGGACTGTTTGGCCGACATGTACGAACCCGAGTGGTTTGGAAAAGAGGAGATCGACTCTTTGGCGGAGGTGAGAGCAGAAAACAGATGGAATGACCCTTTAGATTCCTTCCTCTCTTTTACCTTTTCAAGGAATTAAACAAAATCTGAATGTCTTGCAAAGAAATATGTATGCATACAGTATGTGTACATATAAATATGCAGCACATTTCTGAACATTATTGATATATTTATTGCATTATACTATTTTTAACTATCATTATCTTTATTAGCTGATCATGGCTTCATTGTCACAGATGAATAAAGAGAAACTCAGGAAATGTACTTTAATATACTCCACCTAACACATGCAGAAATCAAGGGGATGTTTAAGGGCTGATGTAAAATCCAGTTGTATGTATGTGTCAGTAAAACAAAACTAGTTCAAAACAAGTGCAACTCACTTCTCCAGGTGGATTTTTATTTATGTTATAAAGCTGCCTTCCTAGACTTTTTTTTCACATTTTTGTTCATGTTCTTGAACATTATTATAATTTTTTTTCACTTTTTTCATTTTCTTCATTGTTTTATCAGTTTTTGATCTTTTTCTGCCTATATATTCCTTCAATATCATAATTTTTGTTATTCTTTTGTTTATTTTCCTGATTTTTTTTCAGTTTTGTTCATTTTCTGGATTATTCGGTTCCTTTTTTATTCTTTTTTTTTTTTTTTTTTTAATTTGAGCATCAAGTCATATCTTTAAAATTCCACAGGACAATGTCTTCGTATTTAGTGCTCAAAAGGAGTAGGTAGAAGTTCACAGAACTTATATAAACCTACCCTTTCATTCAATAAACATTCATTAGCACATTTTGCAGCTTGTGTTGGTTTTTGTCTTCATTTTTGTTCATTCTGCAGATTGCTTTGTGTTTTTCCTTAATATTTGTTCATTTCTTGGATTATTTTGTTGATTTTTAGGTCATTTTGTTGTTTTGTTCATCCTCTTGGTTTAGTGCGTGTTTTATTCATTGTGATTGAATGATGTGAAATCTATATATCTTCTCTTTTACACTGACAAAGAAAAATATATGAAAAGGCAAATGATATGTGGATTCAGTTACAGTAAATAAGATAATGTGAGGGATTTTTTCTCAGTTTGGGATCCAAACAGTTACCAAATCTCGAGTGGAAACCACTGTATTAATGCCAAAGGATGTGCATTACACACTTTTATTTGTTTTTGACTGTTTCAATCATATTGAACATATAAGAAAATAGCAAATGGCATGTGCTTTGTAGAAGTTGTTGCATATGCAGGCTTTCCTGGCTTCCAAAAGATACATTTATTGTATTTTGTGACATGCCATGTTATGACTGTGTCTCTGATACTCATTTTGACACCTGATACCCTGCTTCCCGCATCACTCATTGTGTGTTTTTTTCTTCTCACTAACTTCCATCTCTGAACTGCATGCTTCTTTCCTTTCGCCTGAAGGAGTTGATAGAGAAGGAGTTGGACAATAACCTGGAGGTAAAACTTGTAGGTCCCAGTAGTGCCAAATGTTCAAAAGTACAGTACAGCTGCCCTTCGGATCATTAGATTCTGGATCCAAATTGCTTGTGGAGCCACTTTTATTGGGTCGCTTGTGTAACTCCCTGTAAGGTCAGATGTATCATTTATCAAAACATTCCCACATTCTACTCTGTTATTATTTTAAGCGAGTTATCTTAGAGAGAATGATTTTACAATCTTGTACGAAGATTCTGAGTTTGATCCATTTCAATTCTTGGTCAGTCTGGGCTGTTTTCTGTTGAGTTTGTATGTTTTCCTTGTGTTAAGAGCCTTGTCTCCAGATACTTCAGTTTTCCCCTTGATCAGAAACATGTATGCTAGGTTGATTCTCCTGTTGGTGCCTCTCTCCATGTGACTGATTTTACAGTTTGCAAACAAACTGAGCTGTGTTCATCTGCAAGGGCCCTATCTGAATCACAAATGCTACTTATGACTTTACTAAGCTGCAAGTGAATTCTAGATCCATGTTTTATAGCTGAGTGAATAGAAAGCATTAGGAATATCTATTACTGCAATTGCGCACAGCAACCAGACATTCTGGTGCTTGTAAAGAGTCTAATTCAGTGTTTTCAGCTTGTTTGCTCATCTGAATAATTACCCAAGAGCTCCACTCCTGAAATGCATGGCCTGCTCTTTGATGAAATCAGTCGTAAAAGGGTCTTTACATCAGGAGTTGGTCATTGGGCATCTTCAACGGAAGCCCACTGCACCTAATCCTAGTGTAATGAGATGAGTTAAATGCAAAACTGAAAGTCTGTGCAGGAGCAATAAAATGAATCTTAATATCGATGATATTATTCAGTAGGACCTTTTTAATTGATGCATATTTTCAAATATTGCAGAATAGCAAGGACATCTGTAGTATGAAACAATGAACATGACAAATATAAAAACTTCTTGCACATTAATGTGTTTTCTGTGTTTTAGGACACAGACACTCTGTGGTTAGACTATCACCAGAACCTCACAGACAAATCGCTGAACTCTATGGACACGTACCTGGCTCAGTTTCCTGACATTAAGGTGCGTATGATTCCTGAGTTTTGTCTCTGATTTGTCGACATTACTCTTTCTCACACACTCAGAGTTGACCCCCATCCGTGTCGCCTCCTATAGGCCCGTATAGCAAAGCGCGACAGAAAGATGGTGGACTTCGACAGTGCCAGGCATCACTTTGGCTCCTTACAGAAAAACAAGAAGAAAGATGAAGCTAAGATCGCCAAGGTAAGCATAGATATGGGATGTGTTTGGGTGCGTGGGTTTAAATATGCATAGTGGTTTTGTTTTCAAAAGACAAAAAACAAATGCCATTTTTATTTATCTGTTCTGGTTTGGAGTGTGAAATGTTAGTCCTATAGTTAAGAGGTACGTAGGTGATATGTCCAAAAATATTATAGCAACTATTTTTATGTTAGTCAACATTGATTATTATCACTATAAATGTCAAATAGAAGGTAGAAGTGTAAAACATAGAAACTATGGAAATGCGTAAAATTAAATGCAAAAGAAAAATAACAACTACACAGAATCTTCATAAAAGACACAGAATCTCATGGTAGTGTCAGATTTTGCCATTTATAAATATAATTAGTGCAATCTGAGTTCTTAATGAAAACACTGGAACATTTTATTTTTATATCAGTTACCAGTTTTATTAGTATCATAATGAATGTCAAATTACATTTTATTTCAGTTTAAAAACTGATTTTTTTTGTCTTAAGTGAAAGTTGAAGAAGCCAGATGATTATCTATGGTTTGAAAAAGATGCAAATATACAAAGAAACACTGTAATTATGAGTGATTATAGGGATAAAAGAAAAGAAATCATCCATAAATGTCACTATATATGTAATATAATGATAATTACTCATTAATTGCTTGTCCAAATCTGTATAAAACCCCAACTACAGGTGACACTAAATAAATCCAATCTGGTGCATGTTAAGGTGATGAAGGTGGTTTATTGAATCCATGTGAATTGATTAAAATGCTCATTAACATGTCTGCGTTTGACTTGAATTGTTTTTGTTTGCTGTCTTCCTCCTCTCTGCTCTCTCTTGCTCTTCTCTCCTTGTTTTTTGGCCGTGCATGGTGTGTGTGGTTAGCCAGCAGCCCTGTTGGAGATGGCGGCTCCCAGCTGGGCTCAGGGTTTGATATCAGCCCACCAGGTGGCTCAGACTAACCTCTCCTACAACCAGGTGAAACTCTGGTTCATCACTAACTCACTTCCTCACCTGAAGCTGTTAACCTGGCCACGCATAGGCGAACACGTGATCAGCACCATGGACAGAGCACGCGACACAACACAATGGAGATTCGCCACTAAAGGCCCCTGTACCAACAAAACAACAGGCTGTCGGCACGAGTATGAGTAAATGGCATCTGCTGTGAGCGTCAGTCGCTAAGTCTACTAAAAATGTCTACTGTCCAATCCAATCATGGGAAATGTGACTTTAGCACAAGGGGGTCTGACATACTTCCAGAACAAAAGAAGGTTGACATGATGTGTTTGTGGAGCTCATAGATTGTATGAACACAATATACAGTGCTAGTCAAAAGTTTGGATACACCTTCTTTTTCAGTGTTTTTTCTTTATTTTACAACTTTGTACATTAATACTAATGGCATCCAAACTGGGAAAGAACACATTTGGAATTTTGCATTAAAAAAGACCAAGCGCTACCTCAGCTGTATTACCACCAGACCACTTGTGTTGTGTAGAGACAGGGTGGGTACAACAGTCAATAGTCCCATTACTGCTACTACAACTACTGTACAAAGCCAGATGAAACTGGTTCTCATTACCTCAGCTACAGAGAAATTTATTAGATTTACCAAACTCAGTAACCTCCCATTCACATCATGTCAGGCAGTGTTTGATGGTTTTGGTTTTTGATCTTTAAATGAAGACTGATCTTTAACGAGTCTTCATTTTTTACATTACATTGCTTAACTGATTTTTTTGCCTTAATATTAATTTGTACAGTAGTTATAGTAGCACTAATAGAGCTCTGCACCCACACTTGCTTTGCACAAGGCAACTGTAAATGATACTGAGAATGTTTAAAATAAAGAAAAACCACTGAAGGTGGAAGTGTGTCCTAACTTTCGACTGGTCGCTTATTTCAGGGTTTACATCACTCCCATTTTCAACCTTCACGTTCCGATGTGAACGGAACACGCCATCAGTCGCTTAGAAGAAGCAACAGGTTGCAAATGCAGATATTTCTGAAACAAAATCTGAAAAAACAATTATTTTTGGTTTATTGACCCCAAAAATGGCCTGCATTGGATTTCTTTGTTGGGTTGCAGATCTGAAATTAAGGAATGGATTTACAAATAAAATTAAGTTGACTAGACTTCACACTGTCCAAAAACTATCCACAGTGAGACACATCTTAATAGCTTTGCATTATTGTTTAATTTGGATTCCTATACAATATATTTTTTTGTTTGTTTTGACTTGGAGTTGCAGGTTTAATTGCTTATCAAAATAACATCTGTTTTATTTATGAAGTAGCTGCAAAACGTCTTAATACTGATGCGAAATCTTACATAAGACTTAGCAAAAAAGGAAATTCCTGCACTGTATGATGCTTATCCACATGGATTACAGCAGTAGAAGAATAAACCCTGTAAACAAGAGTAAAAACTTCGTACAGAAAGTAGCAGCAGGTCTTAATTAAATGAGAGATAATTCAAAAACAACTTGAGAAGTACAAGTCTGATCTCTGGTCTCGTTTTACTGACATGATCACGTTTTCTCCTTATCCTCACTGTGTATTTCTGCACACGCTGCTGATCACGTGAACAAACAATCTGACTCCCCAACAAAATTCTGTTGACATTGTCCTGCTTCTTCATGTGAATAGCTGCTCACAGTAGTTTGTATTAAACCCTGTTTGTGTTTGCAGTGCAGTGTGTTTATTGGAATCTGTGCTTTTTTTGTACTTTTTCACACGGACACAGCACATATAGAGTTTTTTTTCTTTCTGTGTGTTTTTATTTAGGCTGAAGAGGAGCTGGGCCGAGCTCAGAAAATCTTCGAGGAGCTGAACGTGGAGCTACAAGACGAACTTCCTGTGCTGTTTGAAAAGTAAGAGTTTTGTCCATGTCCATTTGGTTTCCGCCTACCACGCCTTCACCACATCGTCAGTTGTATACCTCAGCTTCATTGGGTGTTTTGGCTGTTTTGAACTTAACAAAGTGTGGAATATTTATGGGTCTGGGTTGGATCTCCAAGTTTGCAAGGACTGTTTTGAAATTTTAGGCCACGTTGTCAGCAGTGAGCCTCAGAAACCTTGTTTGTTTTGGCCATTGCCAGGTTGTGTTCCATGCCCAGTTCACAGTACACTGTAATCACTGAAGGAGTGTGTCCAAACTTTTGACTTGTAGTGTACTTCAGATGCGGAATGATCCAGGAGACCGATCTTTATTTGTAATGTTCTGTGTTTAATAAGTAGAGAAGACTGCATTCAGCTCGATGCTTGTTGTTTCACATAGCTACATTAAGGCAGGGCTTTTATTGAGGAAGCTTTAACTTCCTGTCCCAGTGTAACTTCCTGTATTACCAAAAAGACCTAAATTCTGATGCTAATAATTTGCTCCTGCTTCTGGACATAGTAAAGATTGACCTGGCATTTGTGGCTGTGGCTCGGTGTGTTAGTGCTTGACATAGGTTTTCAACAGTGATCCTCAACACATGCGACTCCATCAGCGATATGGGACTGAAGTTTCTAGATCCGGTTCCATCTGAGAGGTCAGATGTCGGTGATGTTCAGTGTAAGCCAGTTTACACATGGCAACACATTAAAACTCCTGAATTCTGTAGAATCTTCTGTCCTCAGATGGACGATCATCAGTCCTTCTTTTCTCCTGAAGGACTACATTTCTCCTTGGATGCTCCTTTTGCACCAAATTGTGGTTTTATTTACTGTACTTTTCGGACCATAAGGCACACTTAAAATCCTTTAATTTTCTCAAAAATTGACAGTGCGCCTTAAAATGCAGTGCGCCTTATGTATGGATTAATTCTGGTTGTGCTTACTGACCTCAAACCGATTTTATGTGGTACACGGCGCTCAAAAATCT
>JAQQAE010007472.1:0-15848 GCA_029823295.1 Pseudamia nigra
CCACGTCGGAAGCGGAACACCACACACAGGTAAGTTAATGTCTGATACGTTCTCAATTCTCTTTACTATCCATTTGCCAATGACACGTTTACACATGTATGTTTACTGTCTCACACTCTGCTAAATAGACTCCTTCGCCAATATGCTTTGTTTGTGTGCAGATGATAACGGAGCGGATGGCAGCGCAAACGGCTCAGCCCAAACATACTGAACAACCCTTTTGCCCCCATACCCCGCATTATGCATGTCAATATACATAAATAAATATTAAACCGGACGCGTGTGTGTGTGTGTTTATTTCATGCACTAATTACACCATGTAACGGCGACCCGTCGTTACAGGGCCGATTAACCAAAGAACTCCAACCGCCAGGCACCGGAGCCAACAGGCCAAACAAAGCCAAAACGCGAGCTACGCGGGAGCACCGGACAACAGAAGGCAAACACACACTTCCCAAGACATGGAGGCAGCGCCGGGCGAGCCACGCCACCACCTGCCAATGGACTGTGGAGGCATCCGTCCCAAGTGCCATCCGAGCCCCTACAAAAGCCGTAACCACCACCCAACAGCCAAGCAACAGCAAGGAGACAGACCTGGACAAACAAAGACACTGAAGACGAAGAACCCGATGGACCCGCGGGAGAGGAACAAACCCAAAAAGTGAGTGTACCGTATTGTTTTGTATTTTATGTGTTACAACTGAACAATGTTGAGAGTTATTGTGAATGAGTTGAATAGAGTTTGACTTACCTAACTTTTGTGTCGCTTAATGCGCTTTATAATGCGATGTGCCTTATGGAGGGGTATATATATATATATATATATATAACTGGCTTGTGGCGGCCAAGCGTTCATAGCGACGTCGCTTTTTGAGCCTTCGATGTCGGCTCTTCCTATCATTGTGAAGCAGAATTCACCAAGCGTTGAATATGGGACAGCAGGGCAAGGGTGCTGCAGCCTATCCCAGCTGACTTACGGTACACCCTGGATGAGTCGCCAGTTCATCGCAGCACTGACATGAATGGTTGTCTGTCTCCATGACAGACAACCATTCATACTCACATTCATACCAATGGACAATTTAGAGCGATGTCACTTTTCATAAAATATATTATAGCAGAGGTGGCACTATGTCACATCCTACATTTACAACTTTTGAAAGTATTTAACAGGCAGTGATCAGAGTTACAAGATTTCTGTGTTATAATTTACTCCCTTTTCTATTTTGAGATGCAACACAAAGTTTCATTTTGGCACCTGTGATTAAAGGTCACACAGTGAGTGCATCAGTGAATGTAACAGTGACACAAAAAGGTGAAAAATAACCTAGTGTAAGAAACCTGTGCAGAAAAATTTCTTACAAAAATCCAAATGTGGACAGTCTGTGAAGATTCTCAGTCATCCCGGTCATGGTATCCAAGGCGTGTGGTTTTCCTTCTGTCGACTGGACTGGAAATTGGGTTTGAAGACGTTTCGCTACCTAGCCAGG
Source organism: Pseudamia nigra (assembly GCA_029823295.1). Taxonomy (NCBI): domain Eukaryota; kingdom Metazoa; phylum Chordata; class Actinopteri; order Kurtiformes; family Apogonidae; genus Pseudamia; species Pseudamia nigra. Next base: position 1,491 of record JAQQAE010007472.1, read on the forward strand.
AAGCTTCTGGATAGGTAACGAAACGTCTTCAAACCAAATTTCCAGTCCAGTCGACAGAAGAAAAAAACCACACACCTTGGATACCAAATGTGGACAATATGCATTGTCTAATAAATTATGTCATGTGTAAGTTCCAGTTTTTCCTTCATCCTCTCTTTTGGTGTTATAGTGGGTAGAAGTGAAAGATTTATCTCCACACACTGCCATACATGCTTACATATCACACTCATATAAATCATTTCAACTGGTGTTTTACTTGATGGCAATATGTGCACAGCAGTGATTTATTTCCATACTACAGTTTACAGATATTATTTTATTATTCGGTGTCACTTTCTCATGTGAACACTGACATACTATGGTTTCTACACTTGTTTAATAAACAGTGACAGAATGCTGTACACAGACAGACACTGCTCTGCTGTCCCACAAATATCAAAATACTGTAAATGTTAAAGTACTGGTGCTGAAAACACTGCATTTAGTATGGTTTTTACAGCATGTCATTGCTGTCCTTTTCTAGCACTAGTACAACACTAATTGATACAAATTTGAACACAGCATGGATGTTGGTGCCAGTAGGATTTACAATGAATAGTTTACAAAAGAGAAAATATCCAGTGAGCAACAGTTCTGTGAGTAATGCAGAAGAGCATCTACGGACACACAGCATGTCAAACCTTGAAGCAGATGAGTAACACCAGTTGATCATACAGACTGTAATTCACATGGACTCAGCAAAATAGGTCAATAGAAGGCTCCAAATATGTTGCTTTGTCTAGTGAGCCTTGATTTCAGCTGCAACATTTAATTGTTAATTATAATGACTAGCATAAGCAACATGAAATCATGGATCCAACCAACCTTGGATCAACTCTTCAGGCTCTTCAGACTCTTTAGGCCTCGTCCACACAGCAACAAAAACGGTATTTATCTTTGTCGCTTTAAAAAAGTTTCCTGTAAAGATGGCATCTTCTCAGAAAATGTGTGGGTCCACACAGGACCACTGAAAACACTGAAAATGTTGTAGTATTTGCCAGGCCTGTAAGTGGTGCTGTAAGGCTGCCATAGGAATACACCAAAGACAGAGAAGAAGATGTGGACCATAAGCATGCAGTGTAAACAAACAGTGTGCCATATACTGTTCTCCATGTCCACTTGTTACTCATGGTGGTAGTACAGGAGCAGAACATTTTGACATCTGCAGCATAACACGGTATAATCCACTGTGGTTGCTGTTGTTGGCTAGGTGTTAGCACACTTGCTTTAAGGGAGGGATGGGGCAGAAAACATATGCATAGGTTGTAAACATGGAAACACAGGGCTGGCATTTGGAGATTTGTTCAGTCTGGGACGCGGCTTCAAAAATTTCCATTTTCGGCCTCCCAAATGCCGGCTGTGTGTGGATGAAATGCCCATACGATAAAGAACTTTTGCGGATACTCCTAAACTCATTTCCATGTGGACGGCCCCTCAGTCCTAACTGTGCCTTGTTTAAATGTCAGCATACATGAGTGTATTGCTACTGATTTAGGACCACAGTGTACCCAACTTAAGTCCTGAGTGTACTGAGCAATTTCAGAATCGATTAATTTGATTTCCAGTCGATTGCTTTGTGTTTTCTCATTTGTCTGCATTTCTTCTCACTGCACCTGTGCAGGCACAAAGCAATGGCAAATAAAATTAAGACGTAAGCCAAAAAGTCAGATTTGGCTACAAGTTTAAACAAACAGAGCAAACGGAGAGGTATAGGCATACAAAGTAGTAACATTAGAGGCCCATGTCAGACAGACAGAGAAAGAGCGAGAGACAGAGAGAACAGATACACAGATGCACCGGTTGCTGCTCTGAAAGGAAGAGAGAAAAGATACGGGAAAAAATAAAGTGGAACCCAAAGAGGTGGACAAAACAGAGTATTTCTACCCAGCATTGACTGAAAAAGACAGATCACTCGTCCAGTGTACAATGGCACAATCGCGTGCGGGCATCAGAACACACAGTGCGTGCTGGATGTGTGTGCGTTTAGAGCCAAAATGGTCACACATTGTGCCTTCACATTCTAAAATCGCACAGTGTACACCAGCCTTTATGATAGCTAGGAGCCCCACCACGGTACTAATAAGGTGTACCTAATAAAGTAGATTTTGTGGTTAGTGAGTGGGTGGGCTTGTGTGGTTGTGGGTGTGTGTGTGGGTGTGCATGTATGTGTGTTCACTTTGCTTGTCAGCTTCTTTGCTTGTTCACACTCAAAGGAAAACTTAGCACCTTACTCGTCATAGGCACCACACATTTCAGACACCTCCTCAAAATATGAGATGTTATAGTGTACTAGCTTTGATGGGCTCTGTAAAATAGTGCGTTCAGACCTAAAAATGGCTGAGCATGAAAAAAATGCTGCCAAACAGAGAGATGCCTGCCAGTCATGTAAAAGGAAAAATTTACATTTTGCACACTAATTAAATACCAAGAAATGAAGCATCAAAGCAATAAAATATTGTGAGAAAAGCCTAATCCTGTGACCATAGCAACATGCTGCAGAAGAGGCATAACTGGCTCGATCCTTATCATGGCCTTGTTGACAGTCTTCCTAATCAGACATTCTGGTCACCCGCCACTAGAAAAGCATTTCAGTTGCTCTTTATCAGCTACGTTGCGAGCATTGAACACAGCTCTGATCACTGTCACCGCAGAACAGCAAGCATTCATCTGCAGCTCTACATTGTTTCTACAGTGTATTTTATTGTAAATTTCACAGTGGTCCAGGGAAATTAAAACCAGATTATGTTTATCTGCTAGAACACAGCTGCTTGTCAGATATGTGAAAATCACTCAACCTTTTAGCATATGCTTTGTACATGCTATCACTTTCAAGTAATTGATTCTTATTGGTCACCAGGGCCTCGATTTCAATGGGTTATTGCACTTTATCATACCAATGAAGAAACTCCTTTTTAAAGCTGGCATTTACTGTCCTGTGCCACGTCTGTGATTATGTTAGGCCAATAGAACAGGAGAAACTCCACCTGACAAAATGTGAGTAAATCTCATTTGTAGTGCAATTTAAGGTGAGGCTGGGGTACTATGCACTGTTTTTTTTTCCCCACAGATGAGCCAAACCACTTGGAAATTGACCATCTGGTAAGATATGAGTGTCACTGTGGCAGACGTAGTGAACAAAATGTCTTTCTATCTGACTCAAACTGGGAGTCATTAGAATCTTCATTAGCTGTCAGATGTTCCCATGAAGCTAAATACCTTCACGGGGCATGCATCATAGAACTAGGTGATATACTGTACTGATACACTGTGATCTACTCAATATAGAGCATCCTCAATCAATGTATCCCAAAATCAGTTTGAATAAGATGTGATAAAAAAAGAATCAAGAGTCAAAAGTCAAAAACATGAGAAAGCTGTGAATGACACAAAATGTAAGAAAAAAAAAAGGTAGGTAGTTGAAAACAAAATAAAATCTGAACAATACCTAGATGACATGAAATATGAAAACATGAAAATAATGGTAAAAGAGAAAATTATGTGAAAGGTACAAAAAAATTTAAAAAAGAAAAACATCTCAGATTTTGTGACTTTTTAAAAAGTATTGATTATTGTGATTTAATGTCATTAAAGGAGGCTTTAATCAGAAAACAAACTATTTTTAGAATTAGAGTGACAAAAGAAAACCATTTACATATCACAATAAATCAACGTTGTAAAATCTTAGAACTAAAGTAAATATCACAATATCAACAATTAGCAGTCAATCATGTTGGTATGCATGTTTACCCTGCTAAAATACAGATTTTGTGAGAGTAGCAAACTTACAGTATTTGAAAACCTCTGTGTGTAAAAGAAATAATTTTACAATTGGCTGGCACTGAATATGAAGCATAAATGACAGGGGACTTATATAGCTTTTATCAGGCCTCTCTTGCATTCAGTCACTGGTTTTCATATTAAAATGACCCTTTGTAACTTGAGTTACACATGCTTCCAGAGAAAGTCCATGAGCAAAGCAGAGGCTGATCAAAAGACCTATTCAGCCACTCACGCTGCCATCATTGTGGCCAGAGAACAAAGCAGGTCTTCAGATTTTTCTGATGTGAAACCAGATAATTTTTCTGTCCACAGCCAATGGGAAGTGTGACGGGGATGCTCCTGACGGTTGTCGTCTACAGTTAATGCAGCCCTTTGATTCTCCTGATGAGAACTAAACATCTGCTTGTAAATGAGCTATAGCATCTCCAGCTTGGCCTGCCATTATTGTGTACCTCTGAGCCGACAAGGTCTCTTGCTAGGGGGATTTGGGGTGAAAGACAAGTGTGGCCTATAGCATTAGTTTGGAGACACAGACAACGCAGCTGGAGTCTTCTAGGTTCTACCACCCCACCAGTTCCCCTCTTTCTCTCATTGATACAAGCAAAGGAAGTCTGTGAAGGAAAAGAAACCTTGAAGTCAAGACTCTTCCCACAGTGCTGATTCTATAATCCAGAGATATCCTTTGCAACAGCATGTATTCTTAAGAAGTCAGGTCCACACAGGGGAGAAGAAAAAAGAAAATACTGCATATACCCCGCTAACAGCAGGGTATGAGGTAGACTGCTGACTTTGTGTGGCCATTGTAAAAAAGAATTACAACTACTTGTTGACAGATATTAACACTCTTTTGAATTTCTCAACATTGTCTTTTTTGTTGTTTTATGTTGAAAGCTGATGTCACTTTGTCACATGGTGGGGCCTGGGGATTGTCCTCCTCTATAATTCAGTGCATAACATCTGTAGATTATTAAACTGTGTGACAACTAACTGCACTTCCATATCAATACTCGTATTAGCTGTATCATGGTGCAAAATAATTTGCACCATAAAAGACCTGAAGCAGCATTGTTTGACCAAGAAAAATATCATAGAAATATAGAGTTATCCGAGAATAAAGGGACACTAGTAAATGTCGGACTTTGAATTCTTCTTGAAGAGTAGAGCGAGAGAGAGAGAGAGAGAGGGAGGCAAAGAGCAGCAGGGGAATGAGCATTCCAACCTCATTTGTATTCTCCACCATTCAATTCACTCCAGTTCATTTACATCTCTGCTACTTCCATAGCAACAGCAGGGGGGCTATCAAGAGCATCTATGATATAGGTATATGTCTCTGAAAAAGATCTTGTCATTTCTGTTTGAATAGGGACTGTAAAAAGGTTTTTTTCTTCCCTTTTGGTGTTATGGTAGGCTTCTTAAATTAGAAATTTATCCTGTCAGAGACTTTTTTGTACCTGATCTCCTACCAGAGTTTGCAGAAACATAAGCCGGCACAGGAAATACTATCATTGTACAGACACAAAATCAAATCCTGTATCTTAGTATTTGACAGGTTTACTGTATTGTCACAAAATATGGACACAATGAAAGCACAGAAAGAAATACCATCTTCTTTCTGCTACATTTCAGAAAAATTTGAACAGATTCAAGGCATCAAGTGTTTGCTGCCAGACAAAATAAAATGCACTGCACCAGTAGGAAAACACAGCCTCATCAAATTCCATGTACACTTGTATGTAAATCAACCTTTAGGCCTAATTAAGCTCTATGGGGCTCATCAAGGTCATAAATCCCCTTTTTTCATAATGCATTATTGACTTCACATCATCTGCACATGTCGGCTGACTGCACTCGCACAAGCACACAATGTCATCTCACTGTCTAATATCGGATAGCCCTGGGGCCAGGCAAAATGTGTGTGTGTGTGTGTGTGTGTGTGTGTGCATTAGAATGGGGGAGTGCTTTTTAGGTCACACACAAAAAGCAAGGACATCTTCTTGTAATGAAACGGCTACCATGACCATCAAACGGAAATTCTGTCCCATGGTCCTTAACAAATGATCACTGGCAGATTTCAGCCTTGAATTACCTTTACCTTTTGCGATTTTCTGAGTTACTTCACGACATTTGCTAATTCTAATATAACAGCAGTATGTGTAGTCTTCGAAGAATCTGAATGATGAGTTGACCTTTAATGCAACTATTATAGGTATTAACTCAAATGAACATTTTTATTGTGAGAACATTTCTGAACATATCACCCAGCTTTTCTTATGGTCTCTATCATTTGCACCGTTTCCATTACAAATGATAAACTAGACTTAGATGCATTGGCAGCACAGAATTCCTTCTCCGCTCCAATGAAGCGTTTGATGCTCCTCCACTCAATAAGGAAGCATTTCCCAATGGGTCACCACTGGCGGTACACAGAAATGAGAAGGGTCCATCTGCTTGGTTTGCATTCCCCGAGTGCGCTTCCTCAAGCAGACCCTAACAGCGGTTTCCCCTTCCTGAGACCAGGCTCTCATGTGTATGCATTTGTGCCCACATTATTCAGCCACTGCTTCAACTGACCCCCACCCGGCATTTAAATTCCCTGACCAACCGGGTAGTCATGCCCTGATGACATGACTGCTGCCTCTCACTGAATGCTTTATCCAGCTCTTATTCAGGTGCTTCACTGCAGACTTTCTATGTTCGTCAGAGTGCTAGATGACATAATGAGAATGTTATCAAATGTTCTATAGGTTTTTGTTTCTTGACTGGATTCCCTCAAAGTTGTACTCTGCACACATACAGGTGCATGAAGTATAATGCAGCACAGTGGAAACAATGTCGGTCAATCAGTATTTGTTTGTTTTTTTCTGATAAGTCTGTAGATTTGTAGTAGTCTAAGGATTCCATCTAACAACAGCAAAAATAAAAGAAGGGAAAAATCAAATTGAATTTTACTCTAGTTTCAATTCATGAAGGATTTATTGGCTGCTATTCATTAGAATCAACAGTCTGAATATTACGTTGCTGACCTTCCATCTCATATGTAATTTTTTCCCCTCCAGTGATTGTTATAGCATCAAAAAGATGTGTCTCCCGACTCCCTAAGTTTTCTCTTTTCATATTGGAAACCTTCAGTTTTTGATTAACCTCATTTGAATCACATCCACGGACTAGGCCTGCTTCCTAACATTTCTACTCCATCTGTTTCTAGCACTCACAGTGTCACAGCAGGGGCACTTTGAAGTTCTAATTTAAGACTTTATCAGATGCCTCTTATGCTTATCACCCTTAATTTTTGCTTGTTGGCTATATAAAAAATCATTCTGGGACATTTGAGGGCTATGTGTGTTATACAAATGGGGTTACAAGAGCAGCTATTAAACAAAAGGCCATGGTTCATCTGAGATGAATTGGTATGATAAAGAACACTCTCAGATAGTAAGAGGGGTTTAAATTACTTATTTCAATTGACGTGTTAAGGTTTGCACAGGCTGTGTGTTTTGATGATTATTTTTCTTGGGCCAATCATTTACTTGAGAGCCGTGCTTAGGAGCAGAGACCCGTGCCTTTACATATGGATAAACTCAGTGGTCATAATGACGTGCAAGGCCAAAAGTTGAGTCACACGGGGTCAAGCCAGAGTAATTTGTTATGAGCACAAATGGCCTGAGCTGACACTTTATGTTTGCCACCAAATGAGCAGGGAGGGAGTTTTACTAAGCTTTAAATCAGTGTCTCCCAAACTTTGTAATCTCGAGACAGAAAAGGTGGTGTCTTTTTGGGACCCAAGCACGAATTATAAACTGCGATTTGAATCCATATATTAACATTATACATGACATTCTATGAATTTACTTACTTAATGTATTATTATGAACTTTGTTTCAAATGTAAAAGGTAAAAATTGGTATAAAGAAGAACACTAAGCTTCTATTTAGTTTGAATTGAATGTTGTGGTCGTCTGCATACGTTGACGTTCACAATAATAAATCACAGCAAACATACAAACAGCAGAAAAAACGAAACCCTAGTGGAGATAATAAGCAAAAAAGGGAGGCTTCTTTTCCCAAAAGCCACAAAATAAAGCAATGACCTAAAACAACTTTACGCTGTATGGTGTAACACTCTTCAGCAGCAGCCATTGTTCAAGCAGATTTTAGAAGTCATTGTGAAGAAAGGACTATAAAATCTTTTAGCAAAAAAATATGGAATACACCTGTGAAACTACTGTAAGCAATTTCACAAGCTTCATAAATGGGCTCTCGAAGTGCCTTCAAAAGGCCCTGGTTCTAAATCCTGTATATTTATGGGTGTAGTTTCACCACCTCTCGTTTACAGGAGCCTCTTCAGGATTTATAGCTGCTCTAAATCAGGACTGAAAGCAAGAGGACAAAAAAGATTCCACTAAGGGCAAGCAGGAATATGTCACATCCAACTCTCAACTGTAAAGTCAGTGAAATCAAAACCCTTTGGTTATTATGTGCTCTGTCATTACATGTTCTACAATCACTTTTTATTGTATGACACCCAAACCATAACCACGCTTGAACACGCTTCAAAGCACATGCTTTTCAATGGCATCTTCAAAATGAAAAAAGTGATTACATACTCTCAAACACCTGCAGATTGCTGTTGTTTACATTAGGCGCTCCTGCTGATATGGAACAGAAAACTGACTGGTATGAGCTAGTGTTTTCATAATAGCAGTTATAAGACCACTTGTATGCATTTATCTTTCAGTTGTTCTTGTTGCTAATATGGAAACGGAAGGGACTAAATCGCTCACATTGAAAAATACATGTAATTTACTGAATGACACAGTGTAGCAGCAGTTACAGATACAGCTTTCCATCATAACTCATTCATAACATCTGTCTCTAAAGCTCAACCCTTTGTGAAAACTGAATATTGTAATAGCGCACTCTGCGTGACCCGAATGCCACCAACTAATCATACCATAAGTCCACAATATAATATTAACAAATGAGAAACAGTTATGTTTGCCCTTTGACGACCCACGCTGGTCGATTTGTCTGGCATGAGGTGCACATGTTAGTTCCTGTTTGAAATGGCATCTCCGGAGCATAATCAGAATACATTCTCCTCATCCAGCCCTTCCAGACAGCACTTCATCAGCAATCCTTGCATGAGGTCTGTCTGCAGTCCTTGATGTCCACTACACAGGCTCTAGCAACATGAAAATGTTATACAACTAAAGAGTCTGTGCTATTTCTGTTATCAAAAGGGTAGCTTTAGGTATTTTTTCTCAAAAGGCATGCTTTTCTGCAACATGCACCATAGCCAGTCAAATCAAATCCGAACAGCCAACATGAGTTAAAGTCCTTCTTTTATCCCGCAGCAAGACACAGATACGGAACACGGCAGCAAACAAAAACACAACTTTTAAAACAAAAGCAGAACTCTGACAAATTGAACCCAGCTATACCAATATGCCACATACTGCTTGTCATATCTTTCATGGCCAGATTAGAGGCAACCAGCTAAAACACAAAACAATAAATGTTCCATGAGTATTAGGTCTTTAGTTATAGACCACTGCCCTGGAGATTGATACGTCATATTTGCTTGCCCTTAGTTTGGAGTCAGAGGTGACTCTATAGCATATCAGAGTGGCTTTTTAGATATTTGGGGATAGACTTGTTAGAGACCCACATGATTCTACCTGGGCAAGAACAGTCAGACAAAGCATGACAGTAAAGCAAAGCGTAGACAGGGACATGTCGGTAGATGACTAATCTGCTGTGCTTGAGATTCCACCTGGTAAAAAACTCACGGGACCCATGTGAATGCCACAAAGATCAGCACTGACAATGAATGGAGAGGTTTCACAGTCAGATTGAACTTCTGTCATGCTGAACCACTCTGCTAGAAAAATCTACAATCCAATTAAAGGGCAGGTCGGGGGTTGCACTGTTGCAGAACACAGTCCTGTTGTTTTTGTACATGAAGTCAGCCAGACGTACAACTTAATCAGACAAATGGTCATATTTTACAAAAGAAATACAGGGGGAAATGGGGGAAGGGGGGTACCACAAGATAAGTGAGAAGTTAAGGCAGCGATAACTTCATAAAATATAATTTGCACTGTCTCTACCACAAATGACAGATGAAGGAAAGTAACTGGAGTCGAAACAAGGCATGTGTCTCCTGTCTAAGCTGCTGTATCAGTGTCATGGCCGAGAGCTCAACATGAGTTATGGACAGTGACAGTACAACAAACTAATGATGCTTCCCAAGGTTAGCTCTGCATAAATAACCATTAAGAAGAATGCTGATGCAGCAATCTAAACCCTTAGATGCTCAATATAGGCCACTAGAATGTATTAAAAACCTTTGGCAAGGGTAGTGAGTTAATAATCATACATTATCAATTTCAGACATTTTGGATACATGTGACATAGAGCTGGATGTTAAATCAGTAACTATTAATATGAAATCTATGACTATCTATCTTATGACTACTACTTATGTGTAATTAAGTAAATTAATATGTAATCAGCATAACATCAAGAATTCACATGTTGGTTTATTCTGATTTAATGTTGATAAAGCCACAGTAATTTTCATCTTTTTTGTCATTTACAATGCTTTGGCTCTTTTATGCTTTGTGTGTGTGTGTGTGTATTTGTGTTTCTTTCTTTTTGCTTCTCTTTTTCATCTTTTTACATTGCTTTATGTTAACACGAGTCCCATATTTTTGTTGCCTTCTCTTGTGTGCTTTAATTCTTTTTTGGTGTGTGCACGTAATTTACAGCATTCTATGTCCTGTAACTTTTTATTTTTCTGTTTGTGATTTAAACCTTTTTCACCTTTTTACATCATATATAATTTTCATTTTTGGTCAAGGATCTTGTTAGTTTTTTTCAGCATTTACATCATTTCCAACTTTTTATATCCTGTAACCGTGTGTACTTTATGTCATTTTTCTCTTGCTGCAAAACCACAAAAAAATCTGTTTTTTTGGCAGTCACTCTGGCCCAAGAACTTTAAAATGAAACAATGATTTGACTTTCATAGCGGTAATTATCAATATCAACTGATTTGAAAATGTTTCTTTGAGAATTTTTGGGCCATATCACATAAATGTAGTGAACATCTTCAAAGTGCATCTGGAGCCAGGTGACTGTTAAGTCCTTGTGTGGGATGAGGTGGAGGAGGGTGGCGTGATGTCAAAGCTCCACCATGCTCTTGCATGACAAACACCAACCTGGAGCCAGCTGTGACAAAGCCCTAATCCAGAAAATCCCTCCTTCCTTTGCTGAAAAGCCTAATGAGGATTTGAAGTGCTCTGCAGGGAGGAGACCCAGGGGCTGTGGTTACACCTTGCCACTGCTTGCTCTCCCAGTCATTGTCTCCTTATCTCCTTCTTGGCCAAGCCTGGCTGGCGATGAAAGAGACATGACAGCATGGTGGGCCTTCGTACACAGGCCCCACGCCTGCCTGGCTCCACGGGGAGCCGGATTCCTCAGTCTGCCGCAAACAACCAGAATGACGTGAAGTGGGAGGTAGACAGACAAAGCCTACAAAAGTTGTTTACTGAGGACACACAAGACAAAGCCACTCACCCTTTTGGTTTGAAGTGTGTTAGAGCCGATACCAATACGAATTAAGTTGGAAACTGAGGTCCAGTCGATGATACTGGCGAGCTCACTAGTAGCCAATGGTTTGTGGCAGTGATATAAATGATTAAACAGTCGACCTGCCAGTTTACGTAGTTTAAAACCTTGCAGTTGTCAGGCTACTATGTCTTTTCTTACCTGTTGAAGGAAACCAAAACGCAGGCTGTCTCTCCTCATCATCCTGTGGTTAGATCAGCTGATTTCAACTCTGTGAGTGAGTGCATGAGCGCCTATGAGGTTGTAAACCAGCTCAACTGTCCAAACATGCACTGTGGAGCGTGACAATGAGCTAAGAGGTAAATTTACAACATTATTGACTGGATCATTGATAAAATAATTACTTACAGAATTGTTTGCTACAGTTAAGCTATGGGTAAGGCTTTTCAAAGCCTTAAATCCCGAATGAAATAGTATGTAAACAGGACTCTGACAACAAAATATGGTGCTCTTCATTTCTACATACACACACTAGCACAAATTAAAATGTTATACTACCAGTGGTTTTACAAAATCCAGTTTTATATGATGCCGATTGTATTTGTGTGACGTGTGTAAATAATCTCATTTGAAAAGGGCCCATAAGGACATGGAAAGGTGTGGAGAAAAGTATCATCTCATTTGCTGGGACATTAAATCAAAATAAATGAGATGGACAAAATTTTGAAATAAAATATCTTGTTATGCCTTAATTTCATTCCGTGTTTATATTGTGACATTTTAAGAAAAACCCTGCCTATGTACATTTTTATGTTGTATTTTTTTCTTTTTGTGCATTTTACACAATGTCCATCATTTTGAGTTTTTAAGCTGTTTTTTGTGTGTATGTTTTATATACATACGTGCATTTTCTGTTGTGTTTTTTGTTTCTTTGTGTGCCACTTTCACTTTTTATATTGTTTTAGTCTTTGTGTATCTTTTATATAATTTTTGTGTAGCATCTTTTACTTTTATCACTAATGGCCATCTTGTTTCTTCCCGTTTACTCAGGACCAAAAATCCTCAGAAAAATACTTTCCATGTTTACAAAGGTAAGCGAGTGGAGACACGATCTCACGGTTTACTTAAGGACGACTGGTATTGCTGAAATTATAAAAGTATATTTTATATGGATACAAGAAAAGTCAAAGCGGTGCAGACGGGGGTGACACTATGTACACTGGGAGATGCTGGATTCTGCTCTTCTTGGTTCTGTCTCACATTAAGCCCTGGGCTTTTACTTCCAGTAATTACATTTTTGGACTCCTTGATTGTCTATTTCATTCTATTCACTGTATGAGATGAAGGCTTAAAGTCTGTCCTCATTGCTTTTTACAGAGTACAAAAAGAGGACTTTTAAAGGTGCCCTTAACTGTTGCCCTTGAGAAATCTCAAGTACTTCAAACATTTCAAATTTTGAGAAGAAACAATAATGTGGTTCCAGGGTGTTACAGAGGGAACAAAAACTGTCTCTGCCAGACTTGTTCACACAAGTCCTGCCAGTGAAAGAGCTTTTATATCATGTTTTTCTCTTTCTACACTTTACATTACTGACATAAGCACCCCAAAGCCCCTCAGTAATTTCACAAAAACAACTTCAATCAGTGTTACATAAAACATGTACAACCTACAATGTAGTTATTTATGAACATGAGCTGTCTTGTTCCCATTATATGCACAATTTGTTACCAGTGACAAATAATAAAGAATGCTCATTTCTACAAATCACTTACTAGTTGATCATGAGATGCACTAACATGAGAGAAATTATAAATGTTATCCAGATCAATTTTCTACCAGTAAACATATTTTGGCTCGCTAACATGTCGCACACTTGGGCATCGCTGGCTCTTGACACACAATCCTTCCTCTGCTCTTTAATTCTGCCTTATCACAATTCTAACAGTCTTTGGAAAAGCCTTTGAAGAGAGTGTGTGGCTGAGCTAGGTGTGAATTGTTATTCTGTCACTGATACAGACAAATCCTTTCAACCTCCCTAGACTTGACTAAATTATTTTGGAAGACATGGGAGCCAATACAATCATGTGTTACAAAGGAAAACCAAGACTTTTTTCCTTTCTTTTTCTTTTTTTGTTCCCGTTCCTTTCTTTTTATATATATTTTGCCGAAATAAATTTGAAGTAAATTACTTCACAAATTACATCTTCACCTCATCGCAGGTATGTTGCTATAGCAACAATCACACAGGACACCAAAAAGAAAGGTATCAAGATAAATGTAATAAAGATGCTACTATTTTCTGAGCTGTCGCTAACTATTATAATATATTCAGCAATATAAGGAATTATATAATTACTATAGCATTACATACAGAGGGTGTTTCAAAAAGATGGAGCTGATTTGAAATCACCATATCTCTGCAACCACAGCTGTAAATGAAACGCTTACCACATGAACGGGTGGGGAATAGAATTTAAAAAAACTACCACTAGGTGCTGCTCCCAGTCGGTCACACGGGACCCAGTGACTTGGCGCCACACTCTTGGCCTCCAAGATCCCCCAACATTACACCCTGCAGCTTTTTCTCATGAGGATACGTCAAAGACAGCGTTTTTTTGTGCCACCATTAGCGACTTATCTGGACGACCTCAAAAACAGAATCATGGCAGTGGTGACGGGAGTGAATGAATTCACGTCTGGCACGAATTCCACTATCGACTCGATGTTGTTCGTTCAGCAGGTAGAGGGCATATAGAGCATTTATAAAATGGATATTAAAACGTGAGAACTCACTAAACCATTTATAACTTTTGTGTTATTGTTCCATATTGCTATCAAGAAATATACAGGATTGAAATTCAATTCAATTCAATCTTTATTTGTATAGCGCCAATCGCCGATTATCTCTAGGCGCTTCACAATTCGAGGCCGAAACCTCATGACTATACAGAGAGTAAACCAACAGAAC
>JAQQAE010007473.1:0-15847 GCA_029823295.1 Pseudamia nigra
TAAAGAAGAGTCATGTCATTTCCATCTTGCTGAACAATGACTACTATTTTAATAATCTGGTCTTGCTGTGTCTTACTTCATACATTTTTGTCTTATTGTGTCTTTTATGAATCATTTAAACCCATAAATACCTGACTGGATTCTTCAGCTTTCACGCAGAACAAAAAATAGCCTTAAAACTTTAAAGAAATAATCTCTTGATACTATCACGATGATTATCATTATCTATTGATAGGTAAATTCTTCCAATTATAATATTTTTGTTAATAACATCCATTACTCTCACTGAGCCTCATTTGAACAACAACTAATTTTGGAGATAAACCTAATGAAAAAGGCTGGTGGTTCATGAGGAATGATTATGCTGATAGATAATACTGTATAATCATAACCCTTCAGGTGTTTTTGTCTGCTGCAAATGCACGTGGAGGAAGAAGAAAGTTTACAATGTTGTTACAAATAAAAAAGAAGCAAACACATCAAACTTATGTAACCTCTTCAAAACATAGCCTCCAGATAATGTACAAAGAAGTGAGTGGGTTTTGCTTCACTAAACTTAATTTTAACATGTCAACAAGATTTTCATATCTGAAATGTTAGCATTGTTGTTTGTAACAGCTGGCATCTGTCACAGCAAAACTGCGCACACGCTGTTCAAAAGCCGGCTGTTATCTTGTTTATGACAATGTACCTCATATGCACAGCGGCTAAATGTTGGTTTGTGTTTTCAATAATGTATTTTATATTGTAATACTTGTTTGAGGAGTCTGGCACATCGGGAATTTTCTACAGTTTCTTCTGTCTTTCAACATTCTCCAATCTGATTCAAATTCACAGGGGTCTTTCTCAGTGTTTTCTCTACCGTAATAATGCTTATACACAAAACTCAAGCCAATTTAATGTAAAACCAATATAGAGAGCATCAAAACATATCCCATATAATGGCTGTAGCTGAGCGCCAGGGGACCTCTTTACCAAGTTTTGTTTTAAAGCTTTTTGGGGTGTTGTTTATGTACTGTGGGCTCATAATTTCCATGTTTTCTGGCAACAGGACTGCCAAGCTACTGCCAGGACACCTTTGTAAATAAAAATGTGTTCTTTTTGTGTTTATATAATTTCACAGGCTCATATTAGGATTGTGATGTGGTTAATTGTGCAGCCATAGTGCACAGATATGATAATAATGGTCCAAATTGATCTGTGTTTCCTCGAGGAAGTAGCTTTGTGAACTGCTTTTCATTTGTTTCACTAATTGCTGAGAAATTAACAAGCTCTTACTTTGTCATCTGTTTACCGCATGTGCTCTTATGGCACATGCGGTAAAGGATGGCTTTCTGCATAAAATGCCAAAAACATTCATGTTAATTAAGAATCAATATAAAGCCACAAACTGAAAATACAACATGGACGCCCCCACTGTGATGTCACCATAGGTTTCTGAAAAGCCGGTTAAAAGCTCAAACTAGAAGCATCTTGGCATCACAATATTGGCACCAATGCCTACTCTGTCTGATCCAAAAATGGTCTTAGATGTGGAGTGTGACAGATCTGTCTGAGCCAGAGGCTTCACCATTTCAGTCAAAGTGTCTAACCATTAATTATGCAAAACTATTGGCTTTCGGATCATATAAACAGGCAAGTTATAAAAAATCCAGTGTTCAGAAATGATGTTGTTACAGTTACACCAAACTGTTGAACATGGAACGCTATGGCTACGTTCAGACTGCAGATAAAATCCAATTTTTTCACCATATGCAACCCATAACTGATTTTTTTCATGACAGTCTAAACAGCACAAATCCTTTTTTTTTTTTAAATCAGACCCAGGTCATTTTCATATGTGGTCCAAAATTGGATACGTATCCGATGTTTTTTAAAGCGACCTCAGTCTGAATAGTCATGGCACATTTCATCAAGTTTTATCTCATTGAAGTGAGACAGATGTCACAATTCGGTGCTGGAGGAGGCGGGACGTAGCAAAATCAGATGCAAGCCACGGACTCAGAATCACTCTGTCATAATTTTGTCGGCTCTGACTGTACAACAACTTCAAATTTGATACAGACGCTGGCTTGTGTAGCATCCATATTTACTTCTGTAAATATGATGCACTTCGTCTTCCTTAGTGTTTTATGGCAGTTGGCAAACAACTTATTGGTGCATTACTACCACCAACCGGTAAGGAGTGCACTGCATGCGACGTCACATCTTCTGCCCATGCGGGTCACTTCAGAGCCGTAGACTGTTCACACCAAAGTCTGACGGATGTTGTGTTTAAAATGTAATGTAAACAACCAAGCAAAAAAATCAGAGTTCAGCAAAGAATCAGAATTGATCATTAAAACCAGCAGTGTGAACACACCCTGTGTGGAAAAAGTCGCTTTGTTGCCAGCCCCAGTGGACACTGGCAGTACTGCAGTTCTTAGCACTTTGGCATTTGACTCACAGCTCAGTTACAGAGGTTGCTGTTTCCTGAAAACACTGTCAGTTCTTCAAGCAGAAAAATCCAACAAGAAATTGTGCCAATTTTACACAGAGAAACAGGCTTTAACTCTATCACCATTTCACAAGCCTAAAATCACTTTATTGGTAGTTAACAGACTTTGTTAAATCCAACTCTCTTTCATCATCCTCGGGTACACAGAGGCTCTGTTTCTCCTCTTCTTGGATCTCCTCTCCCCTCAACAGGATGTCGGCATGTTGTTTCAAAGTAAAAGCTTCTTGAAATGCAACCTAAATATACAGTATTGCAGAGAATTCTGAAGCAACAACAACACACCCCATTGATGTCTTCCACAACAATAATGAAAACCCAAATTCACAGGTTTTTTTAAAAGTCATAAACTTTTCTTGGACAATGACCGCCCTATCTAACAAGCACACAACTCCCCATATGCACACTGGGCACAGACTAACAGAAACACAGGAAACCGCTTTTGTAATCAAAAAGTACAATAAAATTCATAAATATTTAAAGAAAGACTGAATGAGTGCATGGTGAGGGACAGTGTGTCACAGCACACTGCGTTTAGTCACCACATACTGAGCACGGCTGACCAAAAAGCCCCACTGGGACCACTGGACCAGCTGGCGTAACACTGGCACACACTCGGCACAAACAAACACACACAGCTATTGTCCCATTATCACACATACATCATCTATGGCCTTAGCATTTCCTCTCCTCCACCTTACGCCTCATCAGACATATTATAATTAGCTGTGCTAAGTAATTAACATCCAAATTAGGACATCCATTTGCATATCTACCCTCGTTTGCATACACTTCCAGCAGCACACAGACCTGACATCCCGCCACACACTTATAAATGCCAGAACAAACCACAAAGATACTCAGTCTTTTCAGCACAATTGCCTGCATCACAACTCATACGGGCACATTATTCACCGCAGCACAGTTTTTTCTGTCCCTGTTGCAGGCCATTAGAAAACAAAAGCTGAGGAGAGGCAAAGAAAGAAAAACATGTGTGGACAAAGACGGAGTAAAAGCAAAGCAGGGATAGAAAAAGGGAAAATACCTGGACAGCTTGGCAAAAGGACAGATAGGGTGTCTGCGGATAGCACCACTCGAATGCTATGTATTTTAAGACCATTTGAGATCTTTTTAAACCAAATTAAGACTGAGTTTTGGACAGCTAATCTTTAATTTACTCCATTTAAATATACAGTACATGTATAGACAAAAATCTAAAAAAAAATACAAGTACAAATGAGAAAAGAAAAAGACAATTGTAGCTTTAAAAGCAATGTTGACAAATTTGACTTATTTACAGTTAGGACCTGACAAATTCAGATTTCTGACTATTTAATGTAATCCAAGGCCTTAAATTTCTAAAACTGGATGTAAGACCCTTAAAGACTTTTAAAGCCCTGGCAGACACCCAGGATAGAATATAAACCAAACTGAGGAAAGGGTGGTAATGGAGGTATTCTGGTTTGAGTGGGAATGTGACAAACTGCACATGAGAAAAGTCAAAGTCACCTGGCCATTTATACATCTCACTTGAGCCCATAAACTCTGGAATTGAAATCCTGGCTGTGGAGAGACAGAAAGGTCTGGAAATACGACTAGTGGCCGTCGGAGCTTGGAAAAGAGCTGTGAAGAAGAATGACGAAACACTTCTCTGTCTCGGTGACATTTGCCCTCTGAATGGCATCAGCTCAGTGAAGCGCGCCGGGCAGAGTTAAAGGAAGGGGGAGGGTGAGGAAAAGCAGAAGATGGGAAGAAAATATAAAGGGCACGAATGGTAGTAAAGAGGAAAAGAGTGACAGGATAGGCAGAGCTGTTCCCGCCAGACATTGCCCCGACCAGTCATTGCACAGAGGAGGAAAATCTGAGTTATGCTTCTGCCTTCCACATCGCTTTCAGGATTTATGTTCCAGCAAGGATAATACAGCTCGACGGCTCTGTTGAAAAGTCGACCATAAATCTGATCTTATTTTCGATTTCTCCCCCTCTCTTTCTTTTCCAGCACCTCTCAAATCCTCTCAGTTCGTCGCTATTCATTGGCTGCGGTTGATTTCATGAGTTCTTAGGCAAAGGTATTCAGCGGCAGCCTTTGTATCAGACTGCATTCTGCTGAGCAAGTAGAGCTTGTAAACACAAAATTACAAAAGCTCTATCTGTCTCAGAGTGTGTGAAATGCACATTAAACATGGAGAGGCCTTGATGTGCTTTTATTGCAATAATTTAAAGCAGTGGTTCCCAAACTTTTCAGCTCTATACACAGAAGGCAAATTTCACATCCTTAAGTCAAAACAAATTTGGAATTTGAATTTTAAAACAAATTCAAAAGTGAACAATAAGAAAAATGTGAACAAAATATGACCAAAAAATTAAAAAATGAGCACAAAAATGCATAATACAAAAATAATGAAGAAATGTGGCCTAAAAAAATTAACAAAATGTACAAAAATCAAGAAAATCACATCAAATCAAATCAAGAAAAATGTATAAAAGGGAGCACTTAAGGACACAGTGAACAAAAATGAGAAAACAGGAACAAAATGAAGAAAATGTTACCAAAAATTAACAAAATGGATGCAAAAAATGAACAAAACAAACAAGAAAATTAGCAAATCCTAAACAATTTTTAAATGAATACAAATGGACACAAAATAATAAAAAATTGAACATCCATCCATCCATTTTCTACCCCTTAATCCTCGTGAGGGTCGGGGGGGGGGTGCTGGAGCCTATCCCAGCTGACTTGAGCGAAGGCAGGGTACACCCTGGATGAGTCGCCAGTTCATCGCAGGGAAAATAATCAGTCAAATGTAGAAAATAACAACAAAATATATGAAGAGGAAGTGAACAATCGATGACAAATACAATCAAAAAATGGACAAAACAAATTGGCGATCAATAAAAACAGCTCCACTACCCATTATGGAAAAACCAGGTTTAAAAAAATAATTCTCAATGATGCAATATAACACGAATTAAGAGAAAACACACTGAGTTATCATATCGCAGCCAGCCCTGTCAGTTCTAACATCCTCATTAATTTTGTATTTGCCCTTCAGGCCTGATTATACCTGTGCAACATTCAGCCAGTGATGCACGGATACATACTGTACATGATGATCATAAGTGAGTCCGTGCATCACGTTTGCTGATGAAAACTGAATGAGAGATCGACAGAAAACAGCCTCCTCTCCAAACTTAATCTAGTTAGCCTTCTCTGTGGCTCAGCACCGTATGGAGTTCTCTGATAAACAGGAAAATAATGATAATGTTTGGTTGAAAGCAGACAGCCAGTCAGCCCCGCGCTCTCACTCCAGAGACCCAATTAATGCCAGTGTAAACCGCCGCTGCACTTCACACGCAACACCAGGCAGTGCACCATGTTTGTGTATGTGAGGCAGACAGACAGACAGACAGATGGACAATATTATGAGAAGACTACATATAAGGATGTGACTGAATACAAAAGAGCATCACTACGCTGCTCTAAGCACTAATCAATAACTGGAGTCTGAAATTATCCTCAGATCACTGGCCAAGCAGACCAAGTAACCCAGATATCCCTCTGATATGCACAGTAAATACTGTGTTGTTAGTGTGTGGGGATGCCTCTGGGATGTGTGCAGGTACGCTGCCAGTCATAGGTTTGGACACAGCTTCTCCTTTAGTGCTTTTCTTATTTTTATCATTTTCAATTACATTAATACTGAAGACATCCACTAAAGTAAGTAAGTAAAACACAAGGGTGCGATAAAGTGTCAGCTTCTGAGGTTGGTAATTCTTAGAAACATATCCTCTGCAGCAGAGGTCAGTCTTGGTCTTCCTTTCCTGGGACGGTCCTCGTGAGAACTAATTTCAGCATAGTGTTGGATGATTTTGGCAACTGCACTTGGGGAAACATGCAAAGTTCTTGAGATCTTCACTTCTTACATGTAATGGTGGACTGTCTTTTCTTGCTACCTAACTGAGTACTTGCTGTGATAATATTGATTTGTGCAGTAGTTGTAGTAGTACCAATAGGGCTATTGACTCTGTACCCACCCTTCCTCTGAACAAGACAACTGATGATCTACAACGCATTAAGAAGGTAAATAATGGCACAAATTAACTCTTCACAAGGCACACCTCTTGACAAGACTGAATACTGTACGGTCATCAAATTCATTATATATGATTTGTGGTCAAAAAGTTCATATCAGCGAGTTAATCTGTAAATTTCCTTTTCTGTTTGACCTTTCTTCAGAATTTGACGACAGCACAATATTCAATCTTCACAATTTCAATGATTTGCAGAGGGTTATCAAGTTTGAAGTGCAATTCTGAAGGACTGGAGATGTCTACAGTGGAAACACAGTAGTCGTGCATTGGTGAAGGATCAAATAGTGTAACTGAGGTCTGTAAACTTCCTGACTGCCCCTCGCACATTGTAGGGCTGGGCAATATGGCCACATATCTTACTATGATAGACGTTGTTCCACCGGTCAGTGTTGATATTTACCACCATA
The DNA here is from genome assembly GCA_029823295.1 of Pseudamia nigra. NCBI lineage: Eukaryota > Metazoa > Chordata > Actinopteri > Kurtiformes > Apogonidae > Pseudamia > Pseudamia nigra. Next base: position 6,994 of record JAQQAE010007473.1, read on the forward strand.
ATTGTCAAATTGTAGTGGTTAATGTAAATGCTAATGCTTATTTATGGTTTCACATTACTCGTCAAGCATGCAACTAGGCAAAAACAAGCTCAAAAGGATAAAATAGCATGAAAGATGCAAAAGGATGAAAATGAAGCAAAAGATGTAATGAGATAAATGCAGTTGTGTGTTTGTTAAATCTTAGTAAGTTTTTTGTGTTCTGATTTTGTGGAAAATTAGTGCAATGTGAGTTGTGATTCAGCAAGATTTAAACATTTGTACATTTTTTGAGCGATTTATCACACAATGAAACAGATAAATGTTGATAAAACCATAACAATTGAAAACTATATCATGATAACCATGTTTATTGTTTTATCTCCCACCTCTAAAATATTGATTTAAAATAAATCACAGCCAGCACAGTTATTGTTATCATCCTGATTAAATGAAATGTGATGTGAAAATCCACTGAGTTTGTGAGGTTTAAGTAAACTCTGCGATGTAAAATAAAAGCTATAATAACATGAATTTACTCTGGATTACCAGTCGTGCGAAATCCACACAATAAGCCAGACCACAGGGACAAAGAAGCTGTTTTGAATTTTTGTGACTTGTGACATCACAAGTCATAACTAATCAAAGTGCATTCCTCCCACTCCTATGACCCAGTAAAAGCATCACAAGTTACAACAAATCATATTCAAGCTGAGATTCTTGTAGCATGTGTGACATAAGTTACAGAGAGGCCCCCTGAAAACCAAGGAAAAACCAAAACAACACTTTTTGGACACCCTTCAGACGAATTTCATAGACACATATAAGCAATATAGATACACATTTCAGTGTCAAAATATGGCATCATTAATGCTGAGGTGCAAACATGTTTTATGCATCTTGACAACTTATCACACTTCACAACAACCGTGTAACTTCCAGCAAACTGAAAACCTGTCCCGTTAATTGCCCCGTCTGCCATAACATGAGTAAAAAAACGCATATTTCTGTTTTTATACAACTTATTCACAACCAGTCAAGACCAAAACACAGATTTATAGGATAACTTGTCAGATTCACCTGCGGTCGTCTCTTCTCAACTTCAGCAACAGAAACGAAGAGCAGGTACACATTTCGAAGCCAAGTTTTTTATTCCCCCTTTATAGCATTTTTAGTTGAGGTCCTTACCTTTCCCGCCGTCAGCGCATGAGTGGCCCCAGATGAGCAAAAGCAGCAGAAAAGCGAGCCCGTGTTGGTGCATGTTTGTAGAGCACGGTGGGTGATGTTTCTCCTCTTCCGAAATCCTGCCTCAGCTCCGGAGCGAAAGGCTCTTCTATGTGTTTTCCACGGACCGGGAACGCGACACGAAGCCACCAGAGAGAGAGAGAGAGAGAGAGAGAGAGAGAGAGAGAGAGAGCATCACTGATCATTGGAGACAGCGGCGCGAGGAGCGGATGCCCAAAGAGCGCCAATAAAGTGAAACATCCGGTGGTTAGTCTTCAAAATAAAACACAATCTGCTGTTTTTGTTGAATATAACATATATATAACAATTAAAAAAACCAGATGAACTTCTTGATTTTTCTGACACAATGTAAAAAAACTGAAATAACAGTTTTATATGACATTTTTATGAGATTTTTCCCAAAGTTGGGCAAAATGCATCCTATATGTTGAAAAGTAGCATCTTCGTTTCCGTTCTTACCGTATTCAATATGACGACTTTACGTACATTTGAATGAAACAGATGTGTGATCGGTACTGATGTTTAAGGACTTTGGTGTCAAGAAGGGAAAGGATTAAGGTTGATACGGATGACCAAGGCAAGGCCAAAGGTTTAATGTGACTTTCAGAAAGATAATTCAGCACTTTATTGCTGTGTCAACTTACAGGCGATTGCAAGTTGCCTCAGTGTGTCAAAATAGGCTCCAGCATACAACCAGCAACCATTGCACAAATACCAGAAAAATACAATATTAAGTCCAGTTTTTACACAATTGCGCAAATGTCCTATGACGTGCACAATGCAATAAATAACCAGGATTTCGAATGTACACCAGGTGGCACCAAAAAAAAAACATGCGCTAAACACAGAAGACAGCAGGAAGTGTAGAATACATAAAAGTCAACAGAGAAAATCATACATTTAAAGCTTTATTAATATGAGCTACTGATACATTTTTGGCCAACCACTTTTAATGTGATCAAAATGTTTAGATACATGTCCAGTATATAAATCATTTTCATCAATTTAACTTTTTTTAAAGTCTAATAACCAGATTGTGAAGGGTGAGTGTGATCATATTTACAAATTCCTACAAAAAATATGAGTGCTTTGTGTGTAAACACTGTTATTACATTGAGTGTGTTATGAAAATTAGTGAAGCTAACTCACAGTTGGACCAAATAACATTTTTAAAGGCCACAGCCAATTCATCTGGATAAAAACACATTCAAACTACTCCTCTTAAATTGAATATGAATTAATATGCAAACACAATGTTTTGTTAAATACCAGAGACTCATATTCAAGCCTGCAACATCAATGAACTGTTGTGTATTACTGCAACTTCAAGTTTGGGAAAGGCTGTCCAGAGTTAATCCATGGCAGCTGTAAGTTAAATAATGGTCTTAAGCTTATAAGTGTACCACGTTATAAATAAAATCTGTTTATTTTATTTTTGTAAATTGGTTCCATGACGCTGGGCTCTCATTTGGTCCAATCTCCTTTGAATAAAATGTAGGATTTGATTCTTGATCATGTGTCATACATGTTTGAATTCTATCTCTTCTTATTCCAATCAGCAACATCCTTGAGCTGGTTTATTTAGCTGGTAGCTTTGCCCGTGACAGCTCGATTACATTTGGAAAGAGTAGAAATGCTGTAGTTACATAAACTGTGAACGAACTGCCCTTTCATTTTTTACAACCAGTATTCATGCCATGGATCTGCTATGGCTTGATGTTTTCCAGCTGTATCTTCCTAACGAGAGCCAGAGCCATACTCCCCCTCACAGATTTCAGTCTTTCAGCTTTTACCCTGTGGCAGAATCACTGGTTGTCTCTAACGGCTGCATGTTCTTCAATTATTCCCCATGCTTCTTCTTCTTCTGCTGGGTGTGGGTGTGCGTTCTGGGGATTAGACAGAGGGGGCAGACCTCAAGTGAGTTAAGAGGATAACAAAGCCCAAACTCGCACACATGCAGATAAACACACACAGGACCACATTTAAATGCACACAAATTCACCCCCGCACACACAAAGAGAGAGAGAGAGTCCCAATTGGCAGTTTCCATGGATAGTGGCAGCTAAGTCACAGCAGAGCAGCCGGGGTGGAAAGAAGGCATAATGAGCAGAATGTCCTCACTGTGAATTTGTGGTCAAGCCCTTGGGTCAGCAATCACTCAGGACAGGAGGCAGAAGGACTCATTTACAGTGGCTTACCAAGTTATTGACAAAAACACATTTGCACTCAAAAGTTTACAAATCAGTGTAGGGCACACTGTCTAAATGCTCTGCATTCTTACCATATTTTTAAACATAAGTTAAAATACTTCAGGTTTGTCGAGTGTTTTTAATTTTTTAACTGATCAATCTTACAAAATCCCAGTGAAAGATTTGTTAACACACAAACAGTTAAGTAAAAATGTTTTCATCTTTTTCATACTTAAAGTACAACCAACACTTATTCTGGTGAAGCAATTATAGGAAACCATATTAACACAGGAGTAATAAGTGCTTACTTTTTGCTACTAAACTATGATTAAGCATGTTAATAAATTTAATTAAGCTAAGTCACAGGTGCAAAAGAAAGAACAAACAAGTTCACACATGATAAATCAGCATATTTTTTAATTTTTTTCAGACTTTCAGCCCAATGAACCAGTGTTTATACCTGTGATACAACTGCAGAAAACTATGTAAGCACATCTGGTTCTTCAAATTCAAATTAATTGTTTTTTTAGTCAGTCTGCACCAGAGATGAACCCATTTCTGCTTGTATACTCTCCAAAGAAGTGTTGCATGACTGAGCAGCTTTTGAGTAACAACCTTTAAGCCAGAAATACGATAATATTTGACTGTTTTTATTTCCCTATGCACACAAAAATAGATTTTCTCAAGCACAATATTGTCTGAACAAGCTTCTATTCAATAACCCTGGAGCTCAAAAGGCTTGAACAGTGAATCCATAGTATATTCTTGACAATGTGTCCACATTTACTGAAAATTATGGTTGGAATGTTTCTTCTCTTCTTTACAAAAATACAGCATGCACCCCCTGCCCCAGCTTTCAAAATTTTTAACATTCTCTGAAATGCCAGAGCACTTTCTTGAACCTCTGCAGTCTCATGACATTATTCTTGTTTTGTTACAACAAAGCAGGATTATTGGAAAAGCCATTTTCAGTAAAGCTGTTTCCTAATCACCTGTCAGTTTTAGTAGAAACAGTCAATAAGTGTTCGACAAAGCTCCTTCTTTTCATTTCACAGCAGGTAAAATGAAAGGTTATCATGAGTGTGCAGCAACCTAGTGGTGCTGTAAAAGGTCAGCTTATAATTAGAGTGGATTTCTCCTCAAAGCATGTCGTCCTCATCTACAAAGGAGCGTGATTGGAATCATTACAGAACTTAAATTACCTCTGTATTGTGGAAAAGGGGTGCGATGGGGAGATCTTTATTCTATGTATTCTATTTGGTGTAATTACAGATTTTGAAAGACATTTGCCCGTGTATTTCAGCACCACGGAGAGTTTCTTCATTTTGTCCAGTATAATATCGTCCACAAGGGGTCGCGCTTTGGGCAGTTTTCTTGTCGGAACCATTGAGTCGCAGCTCTGTTGAGAGAAGGACTGAAATAGATGTGACACACTTACAAAACAGCTACAATGACAAATAAAGGTATTTAATTGAATTAACACCGCCGGTTTTACTTGACTGTTTTCTGTAAAGTGAACGTTGCAATGTACCACTTCTTTAGATTAATTAATATATCCGTTTGCGTCTCTAATTGTCCTTTCTACGTGTGTTAGTCCGCTAAGATACGTTAGCTCAATGTCAGTTCAAACATGTATGGAGCGTTTTCCATTAGCAAAAAATCCTTTTGTTGTTTAAAAAACAGAGAAAATTCGCCGTTTCTTGTAGAAGATAGGAGCTTTGTCTTTTTCGCCCGACATGAAAACTTAAGGACACAAAACAGGACCTTAACATTACAGTGTAAATCATATCTAGTGTCAAATCAGACAATTTGTCTTGACCTCCTGCAACATTTTACATTTGAAGAAAACACTTTGCAAACACTACGCAATGACAGTACATTAAAAATACTCTAAGTACTGTAAAAGCAAGTAAACAGGTTGATTGATGGAGACTTTACTGAAAATAATACATGGCGAATTGAAAATAGAGACAGAAAACTGCTTATCAGGAGAGAAGAGATTGGCATAAGAGCAAACATACAATACTACAGTTGTTTCCTGTCTTTTCTGGTAGCTCTACAGGATGATACAATAAATAACTGAATTGCCACAAAATGAATGTATATAACACTGGAAAGAAAAGTCAAAGACTCTTAAGTCAAAAATTAAACAAAGCTGAGCTCTGTCTGACAATAATCTAAAAGACTGGTGGAGAGCATGTCAAGACACATTTTATTGATTTTTTTAAAAATTATTTAACCAGGAAAAGACTCAATGCCAAGACAGCAGCAAATTACAAAAATGATGCAGTTTCACCCATGATATCATATCCATAGATATCGATCGAGAGTCTTCAGTGAGCAAATGGGATCAGGCAAAACATCAATAGCCAGATGTTTTTCTCTCCCAGTCATTTCAGATCTTTTTGAATATTCTTAATGAGACTAGCTACTTTAATTTCAGATCATGTTGTAATTGCAGATGAAGGTTGTGACTGAAAATCATGGTTATTCCACCAAATGTAGATTTCTCATCTAAGTCAATATATTGTTTTGTTTAAAATAGTATTGTAGTCCCAGTATCATTCTGACTTATTTTCTGTAAATAAATATTACGAATGTGTGGTGAACCCATTTCCATAGCACGCTGCAGAATTCTACAAAACCATTTACAATTTTCAAAGAAATTAATAATTTAGCATAAGTAACAACAGCTTGTTTTCCTTGTCTCCAAGGTTCTTCTTTTGACCGCGGTGTGAGGGGTTAAATCTGAGATGGCCACCTGCCGTATTCCACTAGTTTTGTTGGCTTGTGGTTCATTTAATCCCATCACCAACCAGCACATGAGGCTGTTTGAACTGGCCCGAGACCACATGCACAATACAGGTCAGTTCCATTTGTCCAAATGTGTTGAATGAATATGCAATAAGGGCATGATATTTGACAGAACTTTGATGAGCACTGGGTGTGTTCTTGTATTTTATTTTAGTTTACCAGCTATCTTCAAGATTTCAAGCAGGTTCTATTTATAATTTGTTGAAATGTGTTTTAAAAATGTGAAATGACTTCAGATAGTTAAAGCATCTAATTAACTCAAGGAAAAAGCTTAAATATTACATATAAATTTATCAAAGTATGGCCACTCTATTAATACATTAACATGTCACACTTTGAAAAACAGAAATACAGTGGTATTTTCCAGATTCTTATAGAATTTTTCTATTTATAAAATACAAACTCTTTGAGTCTTGAGACATGTGCACTTAGTCCTACGTAAGACTTTTCTTATATAAATAGGGGCACATTTACATGCTAAAGTGGTTTAGAGTAATAATACAGGCCTGGTCACGTGATTATAACAATGTCATTGTACTTTAAAAATTCATACTGCTCTCAGATCAGCATTCACATGCAATTTGAACATAACAAGCATCATTAATGCTCTTGAAGTGTCCCTTTGACTCATAAGATGCTAGCCGACCAGTTTGAGCATAATCAGCATAAATCAAAGTGAATAGATAGATTTTGAAAATAAATATTAAAATTTGTAAACTGGGCTCATTTTTGTTTCTATTTTGCTTCATAGATCTTAAACCTAAAGAGCTACCTGCTCTAATATGTTACATTTTGCAAGGATAGGTGCAATACAGTATGTCACACTGCAGTGTTGCAGTCAATTTGTTACAACAATTCCAGGGTTTTCTCTAACATTGCAAAGCTTACTTCCAGTACCCAAGCCAATTTGGTCATCAATTAAAAATAAAGATTTTCCCAGATCTAATGACTGTAAGCTTGTAAGCTTGCACAGGTTTTATCTTTTGGGGAGTTTTGGATGCATTTTTATTTATTATATATATTATATTTTAACTTGAATTTTTTTAACAACCTGCAAGTGTGCATGAGTCTTCCACAAAGTAATACAATCCAAACAGAAATCCTCTGATAACAATAGGAAATCCCCTGTATTACCATTTATCTTTACAACACTAAAAGTATTTCAGCCACATCCATTGCCACGTTTTTAAAAAGCTGTGTGTTGCATTGAATAGCTGCAAATGTAAGCTCTGACAAGACACTAATATTATTGACACCCCCACCATTACTTGGAGATTTACCTGTCATGACCCAGAAAAGGTGAGTTTAATCTTCTCTCCCCTCAGGCCGGTACCAGGTGGTGGGTGGCATCGTGTCACCAGTGAGCGACGGCTATGGAAAGCAAGGTTTGGTACTGGCAAAGCACAGAATAGCTATGGCAAAGCTGGCCCTGCAGAGCAACGACTGGGTTACGGTTGATGAATGGGAGAGTCAGCAGCCAGACTGGACAGAGACCATAGTTACCATGAGGTACAGCGATGTTTAGAGCATTATTAATAATAATGAAATTCGCTCCATTTAAAGGAGAAATCTATGAAAGAACATGAGTACATGAACCAGTGCCACATTGTGTTGTCACCTGTCAATGCACCTCATTTATTGCATGCACTATTACTCAAAGTACTTATGGTAATTGCAGTCAGTAATGCCCTGTCCATCCGCTGTTTCATTCAGGGCATTCCTAATCAAAGAAGATATTACGGCAAATAAAATGTAACTGCAGGCAGGACACTGTTCTGATTTAAACATGTTCGTAAGAGTTAATATGCATTTTTATTTTACTGATGACTCTGCTCAAGAGATGCTCTGGGATGATCTGAGCCTGACACAGGGGGCTCCTGAGATCTCAAACCTCCAGGCAGACCCTGGCATCATGAATTTATATGACAACTAGCATATAGAAGAAATTTGTGTGGAGTTTGTTATATCGTTATTATTATTATTATTATTATTATTATTATTTACTCAGCTTAATTCAGGAGGAGTTTGGGGAGGTGGAGGAGATTGTCAGATTTATGGGCGAGAGATGGGCACAAATGTGCAGCAGCATAGCGGAGTGGATGGAGTCAGCCAGGATTTAAAGGGTAGTTGATTATGGGTGTGTAATGCAGGAATGACAGTGATTGGACAGGAAATTAGACTAGAACAAACTTCCACCCCTGCCCTGAACTATGCACAGGCTTCATTTGTGCAAAGTACGGAGAAGGTATTTTTGACATTGAGATAATATAGTTGTATATTATATACAGTTGTACCCCATCATACAAGCGCATCATCACACGAATTTTTCATGACATGAGTAAGAGGTTGGGCAAAATTTTGTCCCGTCGTGCGACCAAAAACTCATGTTACGACTAAAGTAGTCTCTGCTTTTTCCGGTTTCTCTCGGCCTTTTCCGGTTTCTCTCAGCTTTTCCCAGTTTCTCTCAGGAAGTGGCCTTAGATGAATAGAAGAAGAAAAAGAATAGAACAGAACATAGACAGGGAAAGATTAACAGAAATGGCTCAACTTTTTGAGGAGAGGCTGTGCCATAGACTGTATATATATTAGTGTCATCTTGGACAACATCTCGGAGACAAAAACAGGATGCA
>JAQQAE010007474.1:0-15847 GCA_029823295.1 Pseudamia nigra
GCAGTCATCAAAAGAGCCACATCTGGCTCGCGAGCCATAGGTTCCCGACCCCTGCCCTAGTGGATACTTGGACCGCACTGTAGTGTTTGACGCTTCCACATTTGACTCATGGCTTGTGGAGGTTGGCCTGTGGTTATAGCAATAAACCCTGCACTTGAAACAGTTCATTGTGTTTCTTTACATTACTTTGTTTGTTCTTTGCCTTTATTTCTTAGACTTTGACTCTATTATTTCCCCTTGTCTCCTCTCTGGAAACCATCTTCTTTTTCCCTTTTTGTTTAGTTTGAATTATACAATACTTCTTTCTCTCTTTGGTCAACTTCTTCTTTCGGCACCCTAAACTATTTAAAAAATACCGTATTTTCCGGGTGAAAAGTTGCTCCGGTATGTTAGTCGCACGAGCCAAAAAATGCAGAATGAAGAAGAAAAAACATGTATTAGTCGCATCTGTTTGGGGAACGCTTGACGGAGAGCTGGCGGCTCGTCTCCTCTAGCGGCTGTCAGTGTGACGAACACCCTATAGTCGAATTTATTCAAAATACAAGTCGCTCCGATGTATTTGTCTCTCCCCTCGCCAGACTATGCAAAAAAATGTGACTTTTAATCTGGAAAATACGGTACTTCTTTCTGGCTTTTAGATCAAGTTGAAATAAGTAAACAAACCTGGAAGTGATGGATAATGTGTGTCTTTTACTCATAAGTCTGTATAAAGTCTCTCGAACAGATGTGAGACAATAAAGGTCCAGTGACTCACTTCGACACATGGAAGGTCTCGTTAAATTGAGCTGGATTTGTGCTCATACTGCAGAGGACCCAGTTTGAACATACAATAGACACACATGGTGGATATTGGTTACTATAAATACTGTAAACACCCATACACACATACTGTAACACACAGCCCCCTCTGTGACTATGATGTCATTTCTCATGTGGCAACAAGCAGTGTCACAGCACATCTGTGCAGGGCCAGGTGTCCCACTTCTTCTGCATCGAAGCAGCGAGTGGGAGTGAGTGTGTGATTGGTCAGGGGTGACATGTTCGCAGCATTGTTATAACTCCAGAGAAAAAAAAATCACAGAAAATACAAGGGTAAAAGAGGAGCGTGAGTAAGAAAGTGACCTGGGATATTAATCATATATTTCTGCCATCAATTTTTTTTTTGTTATTGTAGAGTGAAAGGAGGTTACCCAAACATGACAGTATGAGCTACTACTGAACATGAGACCAAAGGCCAAAGAACAAATCGTCAATGAATGAGTTTACTCCTGTTTTACACTTACTCCTGCTCTTACAGGACACAGGCTAATGGTTCAATAAACCATTTTTATTGCAAACATTTTAACTTGTTATACAACCCCAATTCCACAAAAGTTTGGAGAGTGAAAATGTAAATAAAAACAGAATACAATGATTTGTGAATTAACCCATTTTATTAGAACATTTTGGCCATTCTCTTCTGGCTTTCAGAGAGAGCAGACGCATTTCTATCTGCTCCTGTTCCAGTTTTCTTTGCTTGCTATGTCTTGTCTGTGTGTTTGCTTCATTCTCTGTCAGAGTCTCCCCTAAATCCAAAGCAACATGGAACTGACCAGCTGGATCTCAATGAAATTGACACGCTGCTCGGACAGGAAGACGGGTCGAGGGGAACCCGAGGATCCTCAGGGGACAGTGGCTGCTGGACATGTAAGGATCCGTGGACGCATGGGTACTTCTGTGTTTTTGGGATATGATGGATATTTACCTATTCGGAACCATAATAATAGGATTTCTGTTGATTGGCTTGTGTGTTTTCCTGGTGTATCAATAAAGAAGATGGAGAGAGCTGTTCAAAGCCCAGTAAAGCTTTGTTTCCACATCAAGTAGTTGGGAAGCGCACTGGCAGCACAAGATGGATGATTTCTGAGTTAAATCGAAGAGTGGGTTACAAAACAGAAGTGCTGGGGTCTCTTCATAGGATGGTTTTTGAGGTCTGGTACCAACAAAATATAAAATTGGAGTTACTGAGGTGATTAAATTCTTTCCTGCCTCAGAAAGGTTGGCCGTCTTATCTTTTGTTTTTGTTTCAGCTCCCTTCTCTGGCCTGGAGAGGCTGTGGGCAACCCCCCCTTAGCGGAGACACGCCTTGGAGAAATGAGCTCCACTTTTCACCCTTCCCCCGCCTTACACCAACACTCTGATAGGAGGTTTGGCTGTACTTTTCTATGGACATGTGCCGCCATGGTAACTATCATGGAATTTAACACCTGGACTATATGCTCTGAGGAAGATTCTTGACTTTCCTATCAGAACTGATACGACACAATACATCCCGTGAACACTATTACACACTGGCACGCAAACCCCCGACTCTCTCTGATACTTTGCTTTGTTATGCATGTGTAACATGTCTGCTAATTGTGCATATGAGGTTTTTTTTCTATTTGAACATAATTTTGCTTCCTATGGAGCCCCCCAGCCCCCTTTTTTTCCCCCAACTGCAAGGCACGAGCTCAGTTCGCTGCGGTTTGTGAATTTCCCCTTTTTGTGGAATAATAAAGTATCAATCAATCAAGCAAGCAAGCAAAGCCTGTCTTTCAAATTCCTTCAGCATCTGGTACACGTAAAAAGGAAGAAAATGACAGACAGACATACTAGTGTGACAACTGTGAGATGTGTTGACTGGCAGATTGGCTGTCCAATAGTAGTGCACCAAAAATGATCAGCTACAAGTTTCCCAGCATCGTAGACCGCACCTGTAATTGCTTTAATGTCTTGTTGCATAAATATCAGCATGTTTTGAGTGTACATGCTGTACGTTAGATGTGCTAAGATGGTAAATGGTCTTGCACTTATGTAGCACCTTTCTACCCTATGGCACTCGTGGAAAGGGCTTTACGCTGTTTTCCATTCATCCATTCATGCATACAAGCACTCACACATTCATACACCAGTAAAAAACTCCATGGCAACTTGGGATTCAGTGTCTTGCTTCGGCCTGTGGAAATGAGGAGCTGGGCATCCACCCTTTCACTCCATGGACAATCTGCTCCACCTACTGAGCCACAGCCATTCCCAGGAACATGTACTTGCTGAGTTAGTTAATTAGGTTCTGTGCTAAAGTAGCTTCTTTTGTAGCATGCTGCAATAGTCACCTATGGACAAGCCAGTACACCTGATCAATATTTATTCTCTTCCTATTCAGGAAATAAATGGCTGCAATAAAGATGAACAAGCCTTTTGTCTATCATTTCACAAATACAACACAGAGTCATGGGGGTTGTTTGAACCAACTGGCTGAATGACAACCCAGTTACAATCACTTATAACATTTACGCCAAATTGTGCAGCCTTACCTCCAGTAGATATCGTGCATAAAGAAGAGCGTGCGTCCTGTTTTCGTGATGTGAACAGCGGCATCAACATCCTGGACCCAGGCTGGAAAACCGAAGTGTGTGAGTGGTCTAGGTTTTCCCTTCACAACCGAGCCTTTAACAGTCCAGAATATGGATTCTGTCACAAGAACAAAGTCAGAAGAATATTTTATCAAGATGGTGATTTGTAATATCATCACAACTAGAGGTTGACCGATTATCAGCCGGGCCGATTATTGGCACCGATATTTGGAATTTTGACGTATATTGGTACTGGTGTTTTTTAAAATCTGATGGGCCGATATCAAGAAATTGATTAAAAACAGTGCTATTTCTGCTCAGCCGCCCCTCTCTCTCCTGCCACTTCTGTCTCCAGCATTGTTCCACCCACGGTGCCATCTGATTAGTTAAGCAATCTACTGTATGCATAAGCCATACACACACACGGCAGACAGGTAACGTTTTCTCGTGTGGAGAAGCTCAGGAGAGCAAACACGCGTTAAAGGTAAATGCAGAAAACTCTCCCGAAATTGTAATGTACATCCCAGTACTGTATATCAACTAACATTACAGTGTGCAGCAGAATAACGTAAGAACGGAGTAAACATTAGTTGGCGCTATGTTTACTTAAATCCCTCCCAACATATCTGTGAATTACTTGAAAGAAGGCTGCTGATCATATCGACAGTCAAACAGCTCGTGATAGTAAAAGCATGTGTGTGATTGAGAGAGAGCGCATAAAATAACCTATAAGGATATTGTCTTATATTTGCTTTATCAAATTTTTTAGCCATTTTTTGTAAAGTTACCAACAAAAAAACTGATATTGGCCCATCTCTCAATGGTAAAGAGTACTTCAAAAAATCCCTCGATCCAGAATGTGATCCGGGTCACACCCAAAATTAATTGTTCCTTGTATAATTTCCAAGCTATCCTGAAAATTTCATCAAAATCCATTAATAGATACAGATAACAGATATAATGCTTAAAGTTGTCGTTTGCATATTTAAGGCGTACTGATAGATGCAATGAATAATACAGGCAGGGAACCTTCCACCTTTGAAAGCTAGTGGCTGCCTCTGAACTAGCTGTAAACAAGACACTGTTCAGTTGATGAAGAAATATCACAGATTCACTTTTGGATCAACTACGCATTGGAAACTTAAAAAATAGAGAACTGTCATTTCAATATTATAGCCAAAACTGATTTCATATCATACCATAATCCATGTGCCGTATTTTCCGGGTGATATGTTGCTCCGGAACGTTAGTCGCACCAGCCAAAAAATAGATAATGAAAAAGAAAAAAAAAACGTGTACAAGCCGCTCTGGAGGACAGGTCGCATTTGTTCGGGGAACGTGCTTCAAGCGCTCGGCCAGGCGGCTGCGTGCTTGACGCCAGAAGCAAGAGCTTGCGTCTCGCCTCACCGGGTAAGTGACGGCACCGACACGTTCAGTGTTAAGCTGATGGCAGGTTTGGTTGTTACCGGTAATGTTTACATTTTAAGTTGTCAGTGGTATAAATGCGGCAGATGCAGGTACACAAGCCTAGAGCGACGTCTAGCGGCTGTCAGTGTGACAACCAACCAATAAAAATTTTAATATATTCGTCGCTCCAGTATATTTTGTTGCTCCCCTAGCCAGACTATGCAAAAAAATTGCGACATGCAATCCGGAAAATACAGTAACATTGCAAAAGAAAAAAATGTGTCTCTATCAGATATGTTCTTGGAATTAATTTGCTCATCACCCTTTATCTCATGTCAGGCTCAATACCATCAGATCTCACTCATGGCTCAATTTGGATGGCCCTAAAAATAACACTATGAGGAAGTGTCTAGTTCTGGGATAATTTATAGTATGTAATGACATCCATGAAACAAATGTTATGGTTGAGTTTCTACTCTAAATGACAGAAGTCAGTCACCATGAATAAGGTAGGCAGAGTTTCTGCGAGGTACCCAGAAGGCTGCATCGATGCTTGTTTCAATCTTTGGCATGAAGTTGGAGATGGGACCTTCTTTGATGCCATCCTGTGCATTATGTTTAATCCAGAGATATCTTGAGAGAACAAACAGTCAATTATTTCAAGCACCAGTAGTGTCTTATACAAACTGCACTGTTATCAAGATGTCTGTGTGAACAATTGTAGTCAGAGAGAATATATGGGTGAAGAATGTTGAATGAAATGTGAAATATTTATGGAAAAAAAGTTTCATTAAAATGAGATTCAATCTTTTAGACACAAATACAAGCAACACACCTTTCTCTAAAAAAGAATGTAGCGTCACCAACAGTAGACACAGCGTCGAAAGTCATGTCAGGAGCACATTTGTCCTGCATGAGACGAGGGAACAGCGATCCCGACAGCCATGGGTTATAAGGGTTCAAATTGAATCTCGAATAGTAATTAGTATGATCTCTGAGTGGACCTGAGTGGACACATCAACACACACTGAACATTCAGAATAGATACAGATAGAATAGAGACAACATATCACATTTTAAATGCCTGTTAAGGTTGGTAGAAGCAACACATTTAAAAAATGTTGGTTCAGTGGCAAGTAATGACTAGACACATTGTGAAATGCTTTAGAACACACCTGGTGGAGTCAGGTGTGTTTTTAAATGGTCATTGGTTCACTACTCTGAAAATCTACCTAAATAATGCAAAGTATAATGTTTTGGGGACTGCATCAAAAACTTCACAGTCCTGTAGTGGGCATCACTGCTGCATCCACAAATAACAGCTGAAACTCTACCCTGCAAACAGCAAACCCTAAATAAACCAGATCCAAAAATTCTGCCACCTTATCTGGACCTGAGCTCATTTAAGTGTGGTTAAAGAGAACTGGAAAACTGTCCTCTGGTCTGATGAGTCAAACTTTGAAATTCTTGTAGGTAATAATGGATGTCCCTCCAGACTAAAGGAATCATCTGGCTTGTTATCAGCTAGAGCTGCATGGGGTGCATTCATGCACATAGCATGGGTAACCTGTACATTTGTGAAGCAAAATTAATGCTGAGCATTATACACAGCCTTTGGAACAACGGATGCTGCCAGGCATCTGACATCAGACCCTGTTTTTTTGTTTATTCTGGCAAAATGAGGCTAAAGTACATTGTGC
Organism: Pseudamia nigra; assembly: GCA_029823295.1. Taxonomy (NCBI): domain Eukaryota; kingdom Metazoa; phylum Chordata; class Actinopteri; order Kurtiformes; family Apogonidae; genus Pseudamia; species Pseudamia nigra. The sequence goes on from JAQQAE010007474.1 coordinate 6,482, forward strand.
ATGTACTTTAGCCTCATAACCGACAGTATGGTTCTATAGTAAGAGTCCAGGTGCTAATCTAGCCTGATGTAATCCTGAGTTGTCAAATGTTTTAACTTTTTGGCCCCTTATGAATCATAAAATATGACAAAGAAGTCCCTGAACTGTTGAGCAACTGAAAAGCATGTAGGCAAGAATGGAAAAACATTGTACTTTTAAAATTACAGCAGCCGGTCTCCCCAAACAATTTCAGAGAGTTGTTAAAAGAAAAGGTGATGCTGTAAAGTGGTAAACATGAAACTGATCCAACTTAAAAAAAAATGTGTTTCTCACATTGAATTCAAAATGAGTATGTACTCTTTAAAAAAACCACTTGATATGTTCTTGTCTTTGTCTTATTTCCAGTTAAATATGTTGAAATGATCACATTCTGTTTCCATTTACATTTTACTGAGTGGCCTAACTTTTTTGGACACAGGGCTGTGCGTCAGATTTATAAATAGATTGACTTTTTACTGTAAAGTGCGTTGATATTTGCTACATCCTCCGTGGATAGTAGGTTGGCTGAGCGTGAAGGCTTGTAGGTCGGATACATCAGTGATTCAGGGTTTCGGGAGTGCTTCAGGCCTAAAGCGTGGCCAAATTCATGTGCAGCAACCACAAAGAGATTAAACCCTGAAACAGAACAGAAGAATTCCGATAAATTAAAGACTTTTTTTCTGTAAACCTTTGCAGTGTAATTCATGACTGCACCTGTTTGTCCTGCTGTCCAGTGCTCGTCGTCATCAAAGTGCGTGTCTCCTCCAATGCCGAGGCCTGGGCCAAAAGCATGAGCCAATGTGCCTCTGGGTCCGTCAAATGGATAAAAGTCACCATGTCCTTCACAACAGCATAATCCGAGCCAAACATGAAACAGAAACCGCAGAGAGAACCATTTTCCTTTTTGCCAAAACGGAAATTATAGGCCTCTGTTCACCTCATTTAAAAGAGCTTGTGGTGTTCCGCAGCAGAGCACGGTGACACTGAGGTAAATTACCAATGAGAGTACGTGTGTGCAGGAATGACACAGACATGTTCACACCATCATAGTGTTGTTGGGCTAATTTTTGCACTTTTTAAATTTTTGTTCCAGTTATTTTGAACATTATTGTTTATTTCCCCAATTATTCTCTTTGTAGTTTGATCATTTCTATACATTTTGTGGATTATTTCAACCATTTCTGTCCATTTTTTAATTTTTTGTGTCATTTTTGTTAACTGTGTGGAATATTTTAGTTTAATTGGTTGCTATTTTTTGATTTTTTTACATTCTTATTTAATTAGTATGTGATACACTGATATATCTGGTGAGATTTAATGAAATTAACTATTTGTCTAATCATGTCTCCAGCTGTGGAATTTCTGTCCCACCAGAAACAAAAGACAGACCCACCATAGGTAACAAACTCCACCATGATGTCCACGTTGTGGCTGCGTGAGCGGACAAACGTCAGGCTGCTGGCTCTGGCCCACACGCTGAATGCTGACTCGATCAGAGAGTCCACGGTGCTGCGAGGTAAATCTCTGGTGTATCTGCCAATGCTGCAACAGCAACAATTTCATACCACAGGTGTGGAAAATCCAGTCATAAACAGACTGCGGGCAAGAATTAAAATGACTGACACACTATTCCAACTTGTGAACATTTGTGTCTAAATGAACTCTGAAAGATATAGTAGCAATAAAAAAATACTGATATGATCATTTCAACTTGTGAACATTTCTGCATTTAAATCAGGTTGCACATATGCTATCAGCAATAATAAAAATGATTGATGAGAAGATTATTCCAAGTTCATACTATTTGCAGATCTTAAATCAACACATGATGAAGATAATTAAAAAAAAAGATTGATGCACAAATCCAACTGTCTGTTGACAGCTTCAGATCAACTCATAAAAAGATTTTGTAGTGTTGATTAAAATAATTGATGCACACCATTATTCCAATTTATGAATATTTGTGGGTTCAAGTCATGTACTGAGTCAAAAACTGTAGTACAATCAGTGTCCACTGGGGGTTGAATCCATTAGTGAGTCAGTCCCCATAGCTTTCCACACTAAAATGTTCAACTTTACAGCAGATATAAACACATTTACAGCTTGACACAAACAATGTTTTTTTGTCTCTGTAGTTTATTCCCACCTTTGTGAACACTGTACGCATGGTGACTTTTTATATAACTCAACTGTTTAGATGATCCAGACTGATATTTGTGCATACTGAAAAGCACAGGCCCTCACTCTGCTCCATTCACACTCCACCTCTTTGGCTCAGTTAGCCATAAACCATATTTAAACCCTGCGTCACATCACCCATAAGTTTCTGAAGAGCAATTTGGAAGCTGAAACAAAGAGCCTTTGGGTGCTCTATCACCTCTGCCTATCAATCACATTGAAAAATGGACTTAAATGTTGAGTATAAGTGAAACTGTGGTGGATCAAATTAAATGGTGGCTCATATTAGTCTCTGGATCCTATAAGCAGGTGAGTCATATAAAGACTCACCCCCATACAGTGCAGAGTTGGAAATAAACAATTGAGACCAAAACCATTGTTTGTATCAGGCTGTAAACATGCTTTTCTGCTCTAAAGTTGAACATTTTAAGATAGGACTATGGGGATTGACTCACTTTTGGAGCCAGCCCCCAGTGGACACTGAAGGTCCTGTAGTTTAACTCCTGGCTTAGCTATTGAGGTTCCATATTGGCAGACGCGCCAATATGGCAGTGCCCAGAGGCTCTGTGTTTGAGCTTCCAGACACTTCAGAAACTTATGTTTGACGTCACATCTTTTTTTATACAGTCTATGGTCCAAATCCACTCATAAAGATAAAGTAGCAATTACAAACATACAGGTGTGTGCCAGGTGTCTCTATACACGAGTAGTCACACTAACAAGCCAAATGCTCATGCCTCCTGCCCGGCGCCTGCCACCACTGTGTCGACATTACCCCATCAGCCTCGAGGCTATGTGATAAAAGTGATTGACACACACAATTACTGCAACTCACAAACATTTGCAGATCCAAATTAACTCGCAAAGGTCTTGTAGCAATGATAAAAATGATTGGCACAAACACTATTCCAACATGTGAACATTTGTGGATCCAAATCAAGTCATAAAGATGTAGGCAATTCTAAAAATGATGAATGCACAAGATTATCCAGCTTGGAACACTTATTCTTAGTAAAATATGCCAACTGTGCAACATGCAAAGAAATGGGTCAGAACAGTCTCCCTCGTCTTCATATGGCAGTGCTACTATGGTGAGCTTGGCACCTCCACAAACCTAGAATATCTGCAGGGGCTTGAGTCCAAACCCCAAACTCTGCTCAACACAATGATTTGTGACAGTTGTTCCTGTCTGTCACACTGCACCACATGTTTCCGAAAAAGTCTGCTTAATTTTATGCAAGTTCACTCCAGGTCAGACATGCCTAAATCTTATGTGCAGGCATTTTTCCTCATCATTAATCTTTCACAATAAATCCATTACATTGTAAAAAATAAAATAGTATCATTTATAGTATTTGTATCATGAAACACTAAAGAGCATTAGAACTAAAGTCTTAAATATTATAGTACTCCAAATCTGAAATACTCCTCTTGTGGCTTAAATCAGGGTAAACAGTACCTGTAGCTGATGGTGTTCTTGTTCCATCGGGTCCCCTGAATGTGACTGTACTCATCCATATCTGGAACCCCACAGCGGGGGCTCTTCATCACCTCCAGAGTCTCGGAGTCCAGAACACCTGTTGCATTGAGCCCAAAGAAAATCTGCATGTCTTTGACCTTGGAGGTGAAGGAGGACCCGCTCCGCTTCATACGTCCCAAGGGCTCGGCTTTTAGGTTGTAGTACTGCTGAAGGTATTCCTATGTCGGATGTAATTAAATCCAGATATTACTTACAATGAAGCGCTAATACAGTAAAGTTCAAAATTAGTATTCGTGAAAAGGTTAAGGATTCATTAGAAAAATATGGTAATACTTTACAATAGGAAACAAATCATTCCTAATTAAGTCAGTATTCCTAACAATAAATTCTAACCCTAATAAAGAGCCAGTACAGTACAAACACATATGCAAATGAGCAAGCAATTGATGGCTCAAATGTGTACCCTATTCTATTCCAAACCATGTCACCATCTACAACCCTACGGTTAACAGATTTACTGGTCAAATCAACTGTAAACTGGAACTTAGATGCATTCTCTACAATAAAAATAAGAAAGTGCAACACTTCCACGATGCACAAAAAACTTGCACGTTTGAGATTCCTATAAGTTTATTTACATATAATTATATGAAAATACCATTTGCACTGATGCACTAGTCCATGTTTCAGCATGTATCAAAGATCACACTGTTGTTAAATCATAAATGTTATGTTGTTAATCATAAAACACCTTTCAATTATTGTACTAGTTATCTGCAGCTCTGAGGTCATTGGAGCTACTGATTGGATCAACTGTTTACTGTAGCTTAAGTGCATTTCCATCTACAATGGAAATAAAATTATGCAACATTTGTGGTTAATTTGCACTCCTCTTAACTTTCTCACAAAAATATTGAGATTCCTGCGAGTTGATTTAGATATGATTACACCTGCATATCCTACTATTAAGTGCATGTTTCAGCATGCATGGAAGAATATTACCCTGTTGTCACTTTCAACACATTTTAATATACATATTTTATGCTACTACTCATTTGCAGTTCGGAGGTGATCAGAATCACTGTCAACTAAAACTTATGTACATTCTTCATAACAAAACTAAGAACATGCAAAAGTGGTAATTATTTTACATGCACTCAACAACAAATTTACATTAAAATATGCACATTTGAGATTGAGATGAGTTTATTTGGCATTATTGTGTATCAGCATTCATCAAAGATGATTACACACTAGTCAACCTCTGCAGGATTCATCACAAAGCACGCTACAGCTTAGATGTGATCAGATTTACTGATCAGACCACTGTGAATTCCAGCTTAAATACATCCCCCACAATAAAATTAGAGCATGCAACACTGGTCATTTGTTTTCATGCGCTCCTCAAATTAAAGGAAAGAAAGAAAGAAAGAAGAAAGAAAAATACCCTAACTGCTGCAGACCGTAAACTAACTTACCTCCACCCACGCATCACCTGAGCATAACAATTAAATATAGCAATTTCATTGACCCTTAAAAGAAATTGTTTTAAGTTTGCATTTTTGGCATTGCCCAGTCACATGCAATTCAAAAGCAGCTCATACAATTACACACTTACTGTAGCCAGCTTCAAGTCACCCTGTGGTTCTGTGGAAGGAGAGCACCCTGCCTCTGGAATAAATGTGGGTGCCGTAAAACCTGGACGGGGCATAAGCAAGAGCAAGGCAAGACAGGAGAGCAGCATGACATGCATTTCACAGACTGTATTGGCTTGGTTGAAACACATGGAGATGTGAGTACTGGTTAATGAGAAAGCCTTTTAAATGGTTTTTGTGACTCACACCACTTGCAAATCTGAGGGAAGCCTCAGACAGTGGCATGGAATTAGGGAGGGGTTTGCTGAGAGCCATGGACAGCAAAAAAAAAATTACATTTGAACATCTTTGTCATGTGATATATGTACTCCAATGGCAATAAGCACATAAAATATTACCTAGATGGTTTTACTTTCAACACTAATTAAAATTCAGTGTGATTGAAGCCAATTTAATAATGACCAATGTGGTGCGAAACAGGCCAAGACCCAAAATTAGAGATTGTGAGTATGATGTGCTGACTCACAGATAATCCTTCTGTGGTGAAACTTAGCATGTGGCAACAAACAAGACGGAGATTTACTCTGCAGCATGTGCTCACAACTGTCACAGTCACTGCTGGATATCTCTGTCATTATAAATAAAGGGCATAGGGTGTGTTTGAACACTGGGTCAATTTTAGCCCATGTCAAATACTTTGTCGTCTGTGTTGTGGTTAATTGCTACTAAGTCGATGTGAGTAAGCTTGTGACGGAAACAGATACAGGAATAAAATAATAAGAATCCAGAAGATAAACAAAAATGTACACAGTTGGCATCAAAATTAGCAAGAAGTGGTCCTATACAAAACTCCATTACATTATTATGTGCATATGAAATATGCACATAATGGATTCATTGTACACATAATGAATCCATATATCATTGTGTGATATATGGATGTTTTATCATGCATTTTACTCTTGTGTAAATGTTGAAATAAAAGACAGAAACTAAATCTGTGAACTATTTTGTACATTACTACTGCATCGCTTCTAAAAAAAAAAAAAAAAAGTTGAGTCACTCTGTGCAATATATTCATATACTCCTGAATAAAGTCTTAAGACCATTAGAGTTTAGATACAACTTTCAACAAGAAGTTGTGAACATGCAAATCCCTCACTACCTGTGATCATGACCTTTTTCCTTGAAAGTCACCGCATATTTGTAATCACTACAGTCAGACCATGCCCCATCTTCAAGGTCAAAGGTCAAGGTCAAGCTGTCCCTGTGTCTAGGCCATGATATATTAAAATTTGGTGCCTCTAGCTATAGTAGTTTTGGCCCCATCGGTCAGAGTAGGTTTTTTTTTTTATATAAATACCTGATTAATTACCTAATTTATTTGCAAATTACTGTATGTCGGTGGTTGCTATAGTAACTCTCCCCCCTACCCAGGCTACCTATGTGCCAAGTTTGGTTAGTTTGGGTCCAGGGACTTTGGAGATATACAGCCAAACATTCAGACAGACATGCATGCGTACTATGTACCCTCCTGCCATCCAAATTTGTTTGAGTAGGGGGTAATAAATTGCCTGCTCTCTATTTTTTTGTCTCCTACTCTTGTTTCTTCTTTTTGCATATTGACACTCTACTTACCACCTGCTTAATATCAACCAGCCTGAAATGTGAATACTTGTAATTTTTACCCTGAGAAGTTTAATTGTTTTGAATATTATATGTCCATTTTGAATTTCATGCCAGCAACATGTTTCAGAAAAGCTGAGAAAGAGGCAAGAACCACGAGAAAAGTTGGGAAACTAGGTATTTTTTTTTAAAAAAACAGAAGTAATGGAACATTTCACAGTTGATTAGATTAACAGCCAACAGGATAGTGACATAGATGGGTAGCAGTCCAAAGAGTCTGGGTGTTAAAGTGGCCTGCTTACAGTCCTGACCTGAAAATGTGTGGCACATTATGAAATGTTAAATATGAGAAAAGAGACTCCATGCACCTGAAATCCTACATCCGGTAAGAATGGGAAAACATTCCACTTTCAAAGTTACAGTGATTGGTTTCCTCATTCTCAAACGTTTACAAAATATACCTAATTCTTTTAGGGAATCAAGGAGGCTGTGTGATCCAGTCTAATGAAACGAGGAGCTTCCCAGCTTGTGATCAGCGCTCAGTTCAGAAGCCAGTGTCTGTGATTTTATAAGGGTGCATTTGTAACAAACAAATCCCCTCTCATCCCTTCTGAAACCTCCTCCTGTGTCCTAAGCCCATCAGTTCACATTCTGACAGACTGAGGAACCTCAGCTAAACACTTTGTGAGCTGATGCAACACGGTGAGCTGGTAGAACTGCTCAGTCCCACGCATTCTGCACACTTACCCAAAATAATACCATCAAAGTCCATTCTTGTCCCATTTTAGCAGATGCTGTAAGACTTTTCAATGACAGAGTTTGCTGAAAGGAAGCTGAAATTGCAGGGGTGGATTTAAGGCCTTTTGGAAAAAGAAAATGGCCGCCAGCCAGGACGCCTAGACTGGTAAGGGTGGTGCCGCAGTAAATTCAGGCTGCAATTACAGCTGATTGGTCATTGTGGAGCTTTACGGGACCAACAGCACTCTTCTGTATGGCAACATGAGCTAAGTTTTTGGGAAAACCTTGAAGAATAAGGGGCACTTCTGTCACTTTGGTTTCATGGTTTGAGAACGGACGAGTAATGAAGACATTTTAGACGAGGGTGATGACTGATGGTGTTGTTTGCAGATGTGAGGTTACAAACACAGAGAGGCCACCCTGACCGCCAGCACAGAAAAACACATAGAAATGGGGACAGATTCATCCACCTCAGTAGGAGTGAAATGTACAATATATTTGTAAATGTGTGTCTAAAATACCCAGCTTTATAAATCGTGGCATTTTGGTCCATTTATGGATGATTTTGTTCATTTTTTTGTATATATTCTTTATTACTTTGTTCATTTATTTGGTTAATCTTTTTGAATACATTGTTGATTTTGTTGGTCATTCTTGTTCATTGTGGGGATTATTTTCCATTTTTCTGATTATTTTCTCTTGGTTTGTTCATTTTGCCTCCTTTTTATCCATCCTTTTCTTTTTTTCATTTTTGCTCATTTTCTTGCTTATTTTGCTTTTTTGTTCATTTTAAGAATCAGTTTGCCTAATAACTTTTTGTTTTGTTCATTTCTATTTATTTTATGGATTATTTTTGTTATTTTTTGTCCATTATATTAATTATTTTCATGATTATCTTGTTTTTTAGTGTATTTATTGCTGGTTATTTTATAGATTATTTGCTATTCTTCTTGCTTTTGTTGATCTTTGTTGTTCATTTTGTAGATTATTTGATTTAACTTGGTTCAGGTTCTTTATTACTTTTTGCTCATTTCATTTCATTTTGGGGATAATTTAGACATTTTGTTCATTTTCTAGATTTTTTTTTAGCTTTAGATCAGATTCTTGACCATTTTGTTAATTACTGGTGGGTTATTTTGATAATTTCTGCTCGTTTTAGGAACTAATTTGTCTGTCATTTTGTAGTTTGGTTTCTTTGCTCATTTTTTGTCCACTGCTGTTCATTTTGTGGATTATTTTGTTGCTTTTTGGGTTTTTTTTTCAGATTTTCTTTATTATTTTGTTCTCTTTTGTCTACATTGTTTACAGAATTATTTTGTGCTGCTTGTGGATTACTGTGTCCTATTTTGTTGATTTTGTCAATATTGTATTTCTGCAGTGTACAAAAGAAAATTAACAAAATAAATAACAAGGGTGAAGAAAAATAAACAAAGCAATCAAACAATCAGGCAAAAGTCCAAAAAGGAGCAAACTAATCCAATGAACAATGAGCAAAAAATGAGCAAATCCTTTAGAGTAAAATAAACACAAATGTTACACATGAATTCCTATTTCAAAACTGCCTTTCCTCTCTAAAATTCTAGAGAAAATTGTCTTTGCTCAGTTAAGCGACTTTCTTAACAAGCATAATATCACAGAGGTCTTTCAGTCTGGCTTTAAAACCCTCCATAGTACAGAGTCAGCTTTGATGAGGGTTTTTAATGACATCCTTTTGGCCACAGATTTTGGGGA
>JAQQAE010007475.1:0-15847 GCA_029823295.1 Pseudamia nigra
CCGTTAGCCTGTGTTAGCTTGGCTAACAGCTGTTAGCTTTGCCGAGACCCGGAAGTGACTATTCGTTCTCCGATTAATACCTCATTGTAAGAGTGAAATTTTTTGCAGTTTTTTTCTTCAGTATACGAATTTTTCGTTGTCAGTAGAGTTTGTTGTCCGAGATACCACTGTATTTATGTTTTTTTTTTAAACAGGTGAATGGTACAGTGAAGAGGGCGTTCGTGTGCCGTTGTCATTTATTAACATATCTTGTAAACTGATACCACTGTCAATATCAGCATTTCCTGTCAGCTGCATGGTAATCATGTATACAAACTATTCAAATTGACTTTTTTTTTAAACATAAATGTGGAAATGAAAATGAGTGTTGGATTATTAGTGCCACTGCCTGTTATAAAATAACAAACAGATTCATTTAATTTCAAAAAATATTAAAAAAATATATAAAAAATGATCTAATCAGTCAAAATTTTTATGACCCCCCCTCCAGCACTTCCACAGACTCCCTAGGGGGTCATGGAGCCCCTGTTGACAACCTCTGCTTTAAGGTGTTTAGTAAATGAGGTAAGAGTCAGTTGTTCACATTGTACTTGGTACTGAATTCCAGGTTTGAGATGCATGAAAAGAAAGCTTGACCATATGTCATCATCAAATCACAAGACTGCAGTTCAGAGCATTTAGAGGTGTAGGCACAGTCAAAACAACCTGCTGAGGTTTAAAACGAGCACGGGAATGGGGAAGTAAGGTGATTTACATGGCTTTGAACATTGCACGGTTGTTGGTGTCAGACGTTCTGGTCTGAGTGTTTCACAAATTGCTGATCTACTGGGATTTTCACACACAGCCATCTCTAGGGTTTATGGAGAATAGTCTGCAAAAGTGAAAATATCCAGTGAGCAACAGTTCTCTGGATGAAAGCACCTTGTTAATGCCAGAGGTTGGAGAAAAGGGTTTGAGATTATGGAAAAGCAACATTAACTCAAATTGTTTCATTTAATTTTGCATTATTGCATTCCTCATTGTAGTTGTATACATAGTTCTGTGTTTTCATTCTACGTCATCATAAATATTACTTTTTCATATCTACCTTCACATTTAGTTTTCATTTTCATTGACTATATCCTGCTAAATCTGTCTAGTACGTACTCGTCATTCCTGCATGTTGACTAAGGTGAAAGTATAAGACGGATGTCATATGAGAGGAGCAGCTGAACATTTTTGCATAAAACAAGAAAAGGCACATTCTTCTTGCACTACTGACCTGCAAGCATTTTGTTTGCTTAAGATTCGTTTAGCTGACTCACAGCTGCAGGGAAATGGAGAAATTCTCTCTTGCTGCAGAGAGCAGTGCTCCTGAGGTGCATTAATATTTAACAGGCATCGATTGATTCATTCGCTGCTCCACATACTCTGAAACCAAACGGGCTGTATTAGACCTTCAGAGTCATAGTGTCAAATGAGGCGGAGCCCGGGTGAAGGATTTCTCCGTCAGTCTCATTCACAGTTTGGAAATGGATCCTCCACTCATGGCTCACCAGCTGCTCTCAGTGTGAGCTGGTCGAGTCTGTAAGAGGCTCATGTGGAGTATATGGGAATGCCAGAGCAGAGTTTCCTTTTCCAGACAGTGACAGTGTTTTTCTTCTGTTTCCAGGGCTTGTCGGCTCAAGAAGAAAGCCCAGCATGAAGCCAATAAGATCAAACTGTGGGGGCTCAACCAGGAGTACGGTCAGTCGATGCACTATGCATTTTAACATACAGTACACATACAGTACTACATACTGACAAAAGAGCACAGACATGTGACTGTTACACCTACAGAACGCTGGTCATCTCGATCGGAATCGCTGTCACATGTCAGCTGATCCATATCTTGGTGATGAGCACTAAATCAATGAACAAAAATGTAATATGTAATAAAATATGTCATAAAATTGTCATAAACAAAATCAACAAAAATGGAAAAAAGAATGAAGAAAAGTTTTCCTTCTCTTCCTCCATCTCCCCGTTGTCAACTTCTTCCTTCTCACTTTCTTCCTTCTTTTCCTTATTCCTCCTCTTCTGTGTTGTTCTCACCGTCCTTATGCTCTTCCTCTTCCCTGATCCTCCTTGCCTTCGTCTTCATCAATTTCCTCCATGTTGTCTTGCTCATCACCTACCTCCATCTCCTCCTCCATGTTGCCCTCCTCCATATTCTCCTCCTCTTCCTTCCTCCATGATGCTGTCCTCCTTTCCCCAGTCCTCCTTATCCGCTGCTTCCTCCTCCATGTTCTCCTCTTCTTCCTCCTCCTCTAAATTGTCCTCCTAGTCTTCCTGCTCATTGTTCTCCTCCTCAATGTCATCCTCCTCCTTGTTGCCCTACTTTCACCTCACATTTTTCACATTCCACTCATTCCTGCCTGTGTCATTGTGTTGATTTTTAGTTTGTGTTCCAGCAAATTTCATCTCGCCTGGTAAAGAAGCCAAGACAAACACTTCCCACATGCCCTCACTCCCTCTTTCACCCCTTCCTCTTATTCACCTCTCTTTCTTCTACAAGTCCTGTCATTTTCTCTTTCCAAAAACATGTCCCCCAAGGCAAAATACGTAACTTTTCTTCCTAAAATCATCCTAATAAATATCGAGGCTCGTCCGTTACTCATCCCTTTCAGTACTCACCTCTGTCCCTCTGTGCCACCGGACTGTTCATGCGGTGAGGAGAGCATTTGTATCCCCAGGGTGTTGCACAGCTCATTGGGGCAGAAGCAACTCAAACTCAAACTCACAACACAAACATGGAAGTGATCTGTTTACGTTATATTCTCTGGGGACCTTCCCACGCAGTTTTTCAACGGTGTGTGTGAATTTATGTGGCGATAGAGTGTATGTACTTCGAAAAGTGTCAGGAAGTCACTGTCTGTTTATTACCTCCACCAAGGAGGGTATGGTTTTGTCTGCGTTTATTTAACTGTTTATTTTATTCGTTCACAACATAACTCAAAAAGTTATGAATGGATCTGGATGAAATTTTCAGGACAGGTCAGAAATGACAGAAGGACCAATCGATTAGATTCTGGGAGTGATCTGGATTATTGTCTCGGTCCAGATGATTTTTAAAGGAGTCTTCACCATTGTGATATTGGGCCAAATTAAACATTTGTCTGTTTAATGGCATAAATAACACTCAGCCAAAAACGTAGGATAAAACCCTTATACATTATGTCCTACCACAAAGTTTTATCCAGATATGGACAATATTTCAGGTATAGTGATGCTTATACTTACAGGGGTTGAGGGAAAATAGCTGCTGTAAGATAGTAAATAAAGCTATAGACTTGAAACTGACACCACATTGTAGTGTAAAGTCTGCTGATTCATTAAGGTGCTCGTGGACATTACGGAGCTAGATCCAGGAAAAAAAACACCATTATGGAAATGTTATTTCTCGTGAATAACTGTAGAACTAATAATGATATGTATGTGATTCCAAATGCTAATGGTAGGTTTTCATGGTCAAAAAATTTAGTGATGAGGGTTGAATACATTCAATAATGTTACTTTTGGTGCAATAATATTATGGGGTAAATGGGCATAGGTTCAAATGATAATGGTAGGTTTTCACTATGGAGAGAAACTGAGCTGCCTTGGCAGAGGTTGGCGCTCTTTACTACTGTTTTTCTTGGTATTGAGTCTTTCATCCATAATGTGCTCTAATGCCAACTCGATTACCAAGCCTTTATTGTCCTGGCTTGGGGGGGGCAAGTTTGAACAGTGCTTGAGAGCAGTAGGAAGGTTGCATACTTTACCTTTAATCATGTCTTGCCTGTTCTTGAATGTAGCCATAAAACATTTAACATATTTTAAGATGTTCTAGAAGAAAAGTAAACCCTTTTTTTACTTTTTTGATTCAAAATCAAATTTGCAAATTAGAAAATACACTCTGATGCCTTTTTCAAAGATAGTTGCACTGCTATTTTAGTCATAAACATTATTTCTCAGATAGGCTTTTGTATTGGTATTGTACAGAGAATCTGTTGGGGGCGCTGCTGCGGATCAAAGAGGTGATCCGACAGCGAGTGGAGAGCAGTGAGGAAGACGACGCAGATGAAAGAGGGATGACCCAACGCCTGGAAGACATCCTCCGAGAGTCCAGTGGTGAGAGAGCTGTAAACAACCCAGCACTCGTGTACAGCTCGAAGCATCAAAATAAAGACATAACAGCATGACTCAACAAAGCCTTCTTTATGTTTCTATTACATTTGCAGGCATTTTCAGGTATCATTTAAAGTACAGTGGTGCCCCGGATAACAAATTTAATCCGTTCCGGCGTCATGCTCTGTGTCTGAATCATTCATTATCCAAAGCAACTTTTTCCATAGGAATACATGCAAAACCTATTAATCCGTTCTGGACCCATGACCAACTCCCATATAAAGTATGTATTACACACCCGTACGTGCACATTGATTCATCATTATAATTTGAAAAGGAAGTTATGTTAATTATCTGAAATGGAATGCATGAAATGAGTTCTAAAAATGATTTAGAATGTATTCTTACCTTGGCTTATGACTTGATAGTGTGTCCGTGGACACTGCACACGTCCATAACTGTAAACAACTCCAGACACCACAGCTGCCTGCTCTAACACAGGCAGAGGCTGCTAACACAGGCGGCTAACAGCTATTAGCCATGTCGACACGGCCCAGGCAGCGTGGGTAGCCGCTAGTGGCTAGCGGCTAGCACTCTCGTTTTCACGTGAGCGCGCTCTGACTTCCGGGTCCTTCTCGTCGAGACCCGGAAGTGACGCATACGTGACCCAGGCGTAGACACGTCTCCTTTTGTTGAGAGAATTTTTTTTTTGTTATGCGGTTCAAATTTTTTGCCAATTTTTTTTTTTTTCTTCGGTATCGGAATTTTTCGTTGTCAGAAGTGTTCGTTATCCGGGGCACCACTGTATTGCATTCATCAAAGCTTCAAATGATCTGATGAGCTACTAAACACGTGGAACTTATCATGTACTGGTCGATCCAAATTGTCCCTGCATCAGTGTATGTCATCCTGTCTCAACTCCAAAATAGAAAACTTTTCAAATGGGCTCTGTCTCGATACATCCACCGCAGATTTGACATCTGAACATTGACGTCTTAATGAAACACTGTTGGAAGCAAATTGGAGAAAGGTGCGTTTCACACGTCATGTGTCACAGTGCAACGCGGCACGTGAAAAATAGAACGGATGGCTGATTTTCACATGTGAGGCAAGTGTCACGTAGCAAATATACACAAGAAAAGAAGCTCTAAAAGTCAGGCTGACATATAAGCTGCGATATTTACCAAACCTGCGCCTATTACTATACTTTCAAAGACTAGACTGTATCTCAGTGTGTTAGAAAAAAACACTTCCAGTGCCTCTCACTTTCTGTGGCTCCTACGCTGAAGGAAAATTATGACTGCTTGAGCTTTTCACTTTTCATAGAAGCTATATTTATGAGGAAATTAAATTAAATTGATATATCGGTGAGGAACTCGCTGTAGAAAGTACAACTGGCAGCAGCACACACAGCTGGTATGAATCCATGCAGCAGCAGGACTTTATCGAGGCGCCTTATTTCGATCATTTGCTCTTTATGTTGTCACTTTACTGTTGATGCTCTTCTTTTATTTTTGCCCTTATGCTTCCACGTAGATACCTAATTTTTAGAATGTGACATTACTGTTCTTGACTAAAAGGTGCATCCTTTTGTCCTTGATGTTGAACAAAAGCTCTTGCCAAATAAATAAACATAAAAAGTATTAGTACTGATGATATACCGTCAACGTTCTGTTTGCATTTAGCTATTTCATAAAGCCTCACATATTTACTGTTCTCCATTTTTTGCAGGTCCCTTAGTCGCTGGACGGACCAAAGACTTTGTGCAGAGGATTTTAGCAGCTAGCGCGGGCAGTCAGGGGCAGCATAAAGAGCCCTCACAGGGAGACGAGGCTGCGGGATAAACTCACCCCTCCTTCTCCTCACTCCTCTTCACTCCCGTCACGCTCCCCGCACTCCCAATTCAACCTGACCTGACTGGGCTTGTTTACGCTGGGGCCTGCACCTTCACAGCTAAGAGGTGAGGCAGAGGTGGAGAAGCGCGGAAAGAAGAAGAGGAGGAGGATGAGTAGCCTAAACAAAATGGGAGTAAATTGCCACCGTGCTCCAAACTGCAGCTCACTTCACCACAAACACCACCAGGCCAGAGCTGCTGCTGCTGCTGATGTCTCTGTGTTGTGTGTTCTGTCAGTGTGTATGTGTGTGTGTGTGTGTGTGTGTGTGTGTGTGCGTGCCTGTTGGACATGTAACATAGTGTATGAGTGTGTATAGTGTTCCTCTCCCTATGTGTGCTGTATTTGTATCCCATTGTGCCTATGAATAGACATTGCACTGTTTTGTAGATGGTCGTAGTTGTCGGCAGGGGACATGTAGTGAGCCGAGGGCAAGGGGGCATTTGAGGATAGAGGAAGTGCTAAAATAAGGAAGTGGGAGGAGACCAGGCCTGAAAAACAAAGAAGTGAAGGAATGCTTCCTATTTGGCTGGGCTCCTATAGAAACACTGCATACCATTTGGGTTGCATCGGCGTCTGAAATGCCAATCAGTGTTGTGACATACAACAAGTGATGGGAGTCCTGATGCCAGACTAGCTGTTAATGCAAAACAACCGCCTGTTTGTTGTGGAAAAAATCCTTGGAGCTTTAATCCCCAACCCCCGTCCACTTTTAATACCATGTCACCCCATCAGATGTAAGCGAACGTTAAAAAAAAAAACACTAAAGAGAAACTGCACCTTAATTCAAACTGACCAAAGATTTCTGAAACTGCTGACCCACCCAGAAACCAAAACGACTCACTGCTTCATATGCTGCCGACCATCAACACATAATGTAGTTTTAAAAGTGAGGAAATATTGAGATTCCACGTTCCACTTCCATCCTTACTTAATTACTCATCAAATTTTAAATTACACAAATGCACTAGCATGGCGGCTCTCAGAGGCTGTGACTGGAAATGACTGACATTTCATTCTTTGGTCAGCCTTTCAGTTCTGCAGCCTGGTGCTCCATTGTCTGCAGTTACTTCATTTTTACCCACAAAAGGGAAGTGTCCTCAATGCCTTCCCCAAGCCCTCTCCTCAACCCCTGACCTGATTTATGTAGCGCACCTTTCTGAATTGCAATGGCAAATAGAGAAAAAAACACTTGTAGAGCTAGAAAGCAAATAACTTGTTTCTTTTTTCTGTTGTTGGCAATGCCACAGCCCACACAGTGGGTGTCAGTCTTGAGCGTTTTGAAATCTGCCTTTTCTTCTGTGGTCTTTGCTGAAACTGTAGACCAACCTGTCCACGGTCTCTAAACGTTGTTGGACATAAATCAGTCAAGGACCCTTTGAATTGCACTGTGGTAAGAGCAACTAAGCACCTTCGAAGAGGGCTTCAGATCCTCCAAAAAGAAAAAAAAAAAGACTTTTGGCACCTTTTTTAAAGACCAATATTGATTGAGAGACTCTTTGTGGTCTCTGTTTGTTTCAGTATGGTGCTACTGTATGATGAAAAACAAAACAAGCAATGCAAACCTGAGTGGAGGCACGAGGCAGTGACTGCTGACTGGGTTTTGGCCTGTGAGCACATACTGTTGTAATAGGCAGTTTGTTTGCATAATGACGCCTTTCTAAAGTGCCTGGTGCTTAAAGCCACAGGGACCCGTGTTATTATGCCTGATCTTAAACCCTATTACATGGTAAAACTGATAACTGCTGCTCCAAGTTGGCCTCACTTGACTTTACTGATTAAGAGGAAAGAGAAATAGTGCTACATCCTCTCACACATTCAGCCAAAAGGGGAAATATTTTCCTTACAGACTGAAAACTCGACATGGAAACAGTAGCTGGCACCGTTTTCTGTGAACATCATCTCTGGAAATATAAGTTGAGGAGGAGCTGTTAGCTAAGCGATTTTCTTTTGTTTTTCAGCCTTGACGAGCTCCCGTCTGGGCTGCGTTCCAAAGCTGCTGCTGCTGCTCTATAACACACTGATCCCTCCTATGGAAACCCCATTTTCTGTCTCGGAGACGAGCCGCTAACCTTAAACTCCGCACCTTCTCCAGGTCTCACTCATGGTCATTATGAGAGCGTTCAGAGTATTGTAGTGCTGCTCTTGTTTTAGTTTCGGTATCCCTTAATTTCTGGGAAACGCTGCTTGTGTTGCTGTGAGTTTCGTACTGTAAACAGAGGATTCCTGTCTTAGAGCTGGAAGGCTTTGTGGTGTAGCGCTGGCGAACGGAGCGCTGGCGAACACAGCTCTGAAGCGCTGATGTCGAACACTGATAGTTTGTGGCTTTTTCAAGGAATCACGCCTGATGCTCTGATGTCACTGAGGCTTCTTAACCATTTAGAGCAGTGTTTCCCAAACTTAGGATCAAGACCCAAAACGGGCTGTGCAGTCTTTGTACTGGGTCACCAATTTGGTTATTATTATTTTGTTCGTTTTTGTCCATTTTGTTGATTATTTTTGTCATCGTCAGTCATTTTATCTTGCTCATGTTTTGTTCATTTACAACACATTTTCATTTTTGTCCATCTCATTGAATATTGCTCTTTTGAGTCCACTTTGTTTATTATTGTGTACCTTTTTGCACATTTTGCTGGTTATTTTGTTAAATTTTACACAATTTTCAACCATTTCGTTCATTACTGTTGATTACTGTGTTCTTTTTGTATACTTTGTTGGTTATTTTGTTCGTATTGAAAATAATTTGTCAACTTTCTTTTCAATTTTTCATTTTTTGTGCATTCATTTTGCATTTTATTATTGTTCTCATTTAGTTTAAGTTCATTTTAAGTGTTATTTTCTCCATTTTGTTGATTACTTAGATCATTTTTGTTCATCCCATTATTTTCTTATGATTCGTCAATATTGTTACAATCATTTTATTTTACGCAGGTTTTGTTCATTTTTAATATATTTTCATTTTCGTCCTTCTAATTGAATATTGTTTTTCAATACATTTTTTATTATTGTGTACACTTTTGTATGCATTGTCACTTTGTTACTTATTTTGTTAATTTTTGTCAATTTCATTAAATATTTTGTTCATTTTACACATTTTTCAACAATTTTTGCTCATTGTTGATTATTGTGTTCGTTTTTGTACACTTTGCTCGTTGTTTTGTTCGTCTCAATAATAATTTGTCCAGTTTTTGTTGACTTTTTGATTTTTTTAAATAATTTTTGTTCACTTATTATCTATTTTTGTCTTTCATTGATTCTTTTCTTACGTTTTGTCCATTTTATTGATTATTTTATTAATTTCCTGCTCATTTTGTTGATTATGCTGTTAATTTTGAATGAAATAATATCACCATTCTTTATACATGTTAGAAGTTAACCCCATAAAGCCTGACCCAAATATGATACACATGGCATTACAGGGTTAAAGAGTAAAACTGATGAAAATGCTATGATATGTTGTTTTTTTTTTCAATAAGTGTGAATATATAAATCAGTTCAGTTCAAAGGAGATGCCACATTTCTCTTTTGGGTCTTGAGCTTGAAAGGTTTGAGAAAGACTGGTTTAGTCCCCAAACACCTTCAGGTTCAATGGTTTATTTTTCCCGTAAAATGTTGTGTAAGCTGATGGTCACTGAGGCCAGTGGAAGAGAAGCCTGAGCCTGTTTGGTTGAAGGAGCTCTCCAGCCTCTGTCGGCGGCTCCTCCCTCTTTTCTTGAGGCTTGGGAAGCTGGTGTCTGTGCCAACGGAGTCACAGGATCTTACATTGGCAGCGGCTTCCTTCACATGCTCCGCTGCAACAAACAAAGAGAGGAAATGGCAAAAAAAACCCAACTGTACCTGTCGGAGTTTAAAAAAGCTGGACGTCTGTCGTATCGGAGGATGTCACGCCTTTCGGTTCAGGAGAGGTTTCAGATTTGCATGCAGATGTTTGTCCTGAAGTTTTCCTTCCTCTAAAGCGGTGTTGCATAACTCAAAACACCATCTGTTGTGTACATTAAACTATATGCCAAAAACTAACAGGGTGGGTTACAGCCACAAACCCAGCAACAAACACACATGACACCAGACTTAAACGAGCTCGTCATTTAAGATGCATCATGTAGCATTTTTATCCCGTAAAAAAAAAAAAACAAAAACAACAAAAGAGTCCAGAGATTTTATTTCATGGCATTTCCCTTTAACTGTAAAGCTTTAACGGGGAGTGGCCAGTCTTGGCAAGGCCACTGTCTCTGCTCACATTCCTGAATTCATTTCCCAGAAAGTGTGTGTTTATGTGTACCTGAAAGGAGGCAGATATGTGAGGGTGAACTGGAATGACCCAAAGACGACCGCTTGTATTTTCAGAGCTGGTTTGATAAAGGTCACGCCGGGCCAAGTGGGAAAACACAACTTATACTCTGAGCTTGCATATTTACACAGCTCCGACCTAATATGGGGAATGACTCAGCGAGAAGTGGATGGTTGTTATCTGGGCATCTTCCTCGTTATGTGTCACCGTCTCTCAGACACAGGAAAATGAGAAAGTCACTCAGTGGTTTCTGTCTCTCAGTGAAAGCTTGATCCTTTTCAGCTGTTGAGGCTAAAGTGAAACTGTAAGAGCAAACTCAGTGCCAGGGAAAGATTTAAAGGAGTTATGTGTAGTATTGGTATTCAAATGTTAATCCAACTGTCAACAGCAGGGTGCAGTCATGGACCAATATATCCTCACAGCCAAAAAAAAAGTTTGTTTTTTAAGTCTACAGTGGGTATCCACAGACCAGCAAATGCTAAATGTATGAATTTATTGTTTCCATCAACTTACAATCAAACAGTTTCTGCTTCAGCCACAAACTCACTCATTCAAAGTAACACTGTCTTATTATTTTCACGTTTTGTGTCAGTCAATTCCTTTATAGCTCTGTTAGCTTAGCTCTAGTGTTACTATTTTAAACTAACATCTATTTCTCCCCACCTGGTTTGTATTGGCAACAGCTGCACCAAAGGCTCATTGTGAATTGCCTGAACAAGGTCATAACTGCCACAGAGTTGTCTGAAGCATCTACCAACCAAGAGTGAACAAGTGTTGCACAAATGATCAAGTGTCATGATTAAACTCAACAATGTAGAAAAAAAAAACACAATATGGACGTATCCACACTGAATTTCATTCTTTTACTGTAGGGCCATATCTAGTGGGGAAAGAAACAGGTACACCACTAATTTATATTCACCCATTTTTTTTTTCTCTGCAACTCTTATGTCTGCTGGCATTAGTTCTCTATGGCCCGGCATACCACCAGTCTCAGAGTCCAGGCTACACGACTCACTGCTGCCTCTAGTGGTCACAGAGTGGAGGCTACGAAACTCACCGCTGCCCCTAGTGGTCACAGAGTGGAGGCTACGAAACTCACTGCTGCCCCTAGTGGTCACAGAGTGGAGGTTACATCACTCACTGCTGCCCCTAGTGGTCACAGAGTGGAGGCTACGTCACCACCGCTGCCCCTAGTGGTCACAGAGTGGAGGCTACGTCACTCACCGCTGCCCCTAGTGGTCACAGAGTGGAGGTTACATCACTCACCGCTGCCCCTAGTGGTCACAGAGTGGAGGCTACGTCACTCACCGCATGGATAAAATCAGTCTGTAAAACAGTATACCGTAATCATATCTTTGGTAGAACATCAAAGCTCTTTTTTTCTAAACACTAATGATAATTTTACGTTACTTTTGATTATTTAAGGGTATAAATAATACATATAGCTCTTCTACAGAAGAAGCATATTATAATGAATAAACCTAATTATGAATTCCAAAATTTTGGTGGAAAATACATTGAACTGGCTGAGTGAAATAAAATAACAATTCTCTGAGAAAACTTCCAACAGTTACAGAACATTTGTAACTTTTCTTATCAGTTAAGGCACATTTCAGCATTGTTTGTAGCTGAATCATCATGTATTCAGTTCAGATCAGTTCAATTGTATTTGTACAGAAGTATCATAATCCAAGATTCTAATCTCTAGGTGCTTCACAATTCAAGGCTGAAGCTGAAAGCAAACCCCACAGAATGTGTCGTCTGTTCTGCTCATATACTGTAGTCTGTTCAAAATTAGTGACTTCCATCGTTGTCTGTTATCTGCATCTGAGACGTTTCTGATGACGAATCATGAGAAAAATGATCCGTAGTCTTTCAAGTAGGAATGGGTAACACGGCCAAATGTGTTCCCACAATAAAATGGTCAAATGTCGAATCAATATGTTATTCAGGTTTGTATGCCAAAATTATGGTTATGAGTAAACACTGAAGAAACCAGATGTTTTTTGTGTCTGCTTTGACACAAAAAAGGCAAGAATTCAGTAAAAGATAAAAATGCAAAGACAACTGTTAGAATTTAGCTTCTTTTTACTTAAAAACATGAAAATCCAGCGAGATGATGCTGAGCCTCAACAATCCAAAACAAACATAAAATGCACAAAGAGACTAATAACTTGTCTCTAGTCTTGTTTATTATTTATTTAGACATGAGCACAGTTAAGTAAATCCATCAAAACACTGACTTAAGACAGTGTAAAGAAAACAAAATCTACCACAGTTTGTCACTATTAATGCTGTAATTATTGATTTATCCTCCTGAAAAATCTTTTATCTGCATTGTGTTAGTGAAAACTCTTCCTCTCCAGAAGTTTTCATCTTCTTACTTCAGTCCCGTGATGAGCAGGTGTGATAAAGCATGTCAAACTGCACTGACGTTTAATTTTCCTGTGAAAGCGAGAAACAACAAATCTGTATATCAAAAATTCTCTTAAACCAGCGATGCATATTTGAAAAGGATTAAAAAAGAAGCTTGAAACGCCTTCCTAGTCCTGCCCTCTGTTTCACCTGTGTCGCCAGAGGTAAAGCAACCCTGAAACGTTTCGCTGCAAAGCTCTCCCTTCAGTCTCCAAATGTGGCTTTCATGTGTTTCAGTCAGTCTTTGCATGCACTCAGGAGTTGCGCTTTGTTTTTTGTTTTTATATCTCCTCTGACATGTCTGATGCGGCAGAATGAAGCTCCACTTTTCCTCCTGCTGAGATCTATTATTCAGAGAGTGCAGATACAGAATGTGCCGCCTGTAAACATGCTCCGGCACCACAGAGATCATACCGAAAATGAGCCACGAATGTGTACGAAACCATAAAGTCTTTGGTGATGAATAGGCACTTGGCTTATCTTGTGGACACATGGTCTTCAATAATCAACATGACGGTTTCACTTTAAACCACCCGAGAATAAAGATTCACTGAGAACCTCCTTCCAAACCTAAATGACGTTGAATTCTTTCGTGCTTTAAATATGAGTCAGTGTTAACTTTAGAATTAAACTTTTCAGAGTTTAATTAGAGCTGAGTGACAGGCTCCAAAATGTTCTCATAATAACGTTTTATATTAGCCAGTGTTAATAATAATCTTGATAAATGTCAAATTAGTATTGTTATATTATTACATCAAGTTTAGAGACTATGTTTTGGGTCCAAAGGTTGAATTGAATTGAGTGAGTTTTATTGATCCATTTTAGGGAAATTCATTTGACGGCTCATGGAAAGAAAGATGAAATCAGTAGGATGTCTTCGCTCTGTCACCAGCTGTGGTGTAGAACAGTCTGATGGTCGTGGGGATGAAGGATCTATCGCGTTCAGCCCTGCAGCCTAGTGATGTGACTCGTCCACTGCAGCTGCTCCTCCATTGGGACAGAATGAGGTGGCCATCATGGCCAACCCAGATGTCCCCCTCCTCCTCCTCCTCTGTCTGTCCACCACAGCCCCCAGTGAGTCCAGCCTCCCTCCCACCACTGAGCCAGCCTTTTTAACCACTCTCTCCAGGCGTTTTACATCTTTCTGTGTGATGCTGCCTCCCCAGCAGACCACAGCATAAAAGAACGACTGGCTAGTGAAACATGTGCAGCATCTTAGGGCAGGCATCAAAGAAGGTGGGCCTCCGAGGGAAAAATAGCTGAATCGGACCCTTTTGATTAAGTCAAAGCTGAAGTTGTGGTTTAGTTAGGAAAAAATGCAAAAAGATATTTTTAAAAAACCTTTAAAGATGCAAAAACAACATGTATAAAACAATATGACATAAGATGCCAAAAGGTGTAAAAGACAGAAATGCTTGATGAAAAATTAAACTTACTTCGACTGTGACATTGGGATTTGATTTTGATATTGCAAGTAACCACAAGCTGAACTCCTGTTACTATGGTGAAATTCATTTCAATATACAATGCTTAGAGAATCAGAAATACTTTATTAATCCCAGAGCAAATAATGTAAATCCTAGAGGATTTATCTGCCCCCAAGTTAACAGTATTGGTAATTATCAGAATAATTTTTTTATATTTCTGTAATGGTTAAGCCTCCAGTTTTTAATGCTAAAATATAATTACTGTTGGCCATATATTTTGAAGTTTATAGTTTTACAAAAAAAAAGCAGAAAAAAATAGTAAAGCACGTTATTTTTGACTAAAATGCCAAATTCTGTTACTTGCTTCCATTCTGGAACAGAAAAATGGATTATGATTGGTACTATACAAAAACAACTGAATTGAATTGAATTGAATGTTATACTAAATTAATTTCTGACCTCTCAGAGAATGCCAGTGTGCCGGATCAAATTTGGACATGAAAACATGAAATCAATTTGAAATTTCTCACTCCTGTTCAAAACGGTAAAGCGTGGAGAACTCTCTGAAAAGGAAAGAGTCTGCATTAAAGCGCTTCGTGATGCTGGATGGTGTTTGAGACAGATAAGACAGGCTGTCCAAAACATTTAAGCACTGTACATGTGTAGAAATACTGGAACATGATGACGTAAACCCAGTAGAATCCAAAAGCTAAAATAAAATGCATACAACAATATGCTGTATCACAGTCTCAAATATATACGGGCCTTTATTTACCTGAGCTGCTTTACTTCCAGGTCTTTTAGAGACAGATTTTACTTCTAATTTCCTTTGTTCAATGAGTAGAAATAATTTTTTTTTGCTAAATTTAAATGAGGCTTGTGTTACAGTCAGGTCTTTATTTCTTACTCCCTCTGTTTAATGCAATGAAATGTCCAGATTTAGCTCAAATGGGCTCATATCTTCAAAGTTAAGCCACCTTAAGTTGCAACCTCACACTTCCTGTTCGGGACAAAATAAAAGCCCTCTAGCCCTCTTAACTTCTTGTCAGTGTAATACACTGCCTGGCCAAAAAAAAGGTCACCACCTGGATTTACCGGTAACTACCGGTAAGCAAATACATATGAGCCTCCCATTGGATAAT
This sequence comes from Pseudamia nigra, assembly GCA_029823295.1. Taxonomy (NCBI): domain Eukaryota; kingdom Metazoa; phylum Chordata; class Actinopteri; order Kurtiformes; family Apogonidae; genus Pseudamia; species Pseudamia nigra. The sequence goes on from JAQQAE010007475.1 coordinate 15,296, forward strand.
TTCTGCATGGGTGATTATGTTTCAGCTGGTAACAAGTGTTATAAGGATAGTGGGGAACCGTCATCTTCGAAGAAAAAATGTGGTTGGAAAAAAATCTTATGTATTTGATTAAAGCAATAAATTAATGTTTTGGGTTTATATGGCAACACATGATATGACAGACACCAGAAGTTTATCCATATTAGTTTGTTTGTGCCTGTATTTTGACGCTGGTTTTTAATTGTCTGTGTCGACTTTGGCGCAGACACCTCTTCGAGAGCTCCTAATAACTTCTAGCGAGGGGTTTACTCTTAGGAGTGATTTAGGAGAGGTGCGAAGTATAACGTGATTTGGGGAAGCTGTCATCATTGGTTTACACCTGTACAAAAAAGGTTTTCAAATGAAAATGGGGAGAGAATGAACAGAGAAGCGTACACATTTAAAACAGGACACTATTTTATTCTTTTATGTAATTGTACACTAGTGATGGCAATTTTTTTTTATTGTCCCTCGTTGTGAGGGTTGTGTCAGGAAGGGCATCCAACGTAAAACTATGCCAGATCAAACATGCGA
>JAQQAE010007476.1:0-15846 GCA_029823295.1 Pseudamia nigra
CACAAGTCTCATTGAAAGTTACAGAAATTGTTTGATTGCAGTGATTGCCTCAAAAGGTTGTGCAACAAAATATTAAACTAAGGGTACCATCATTTTTGTCCAGGCCTGTTTTGTGAGTTTGTTTTTTAAAATAATTCTGTTGAACTGCAATTCAAAAGCAATGTCTGAAAAGCATTGGTTAATTTTCATAAAATTTGTATTTATTATTACTTTTGTCAGATTCAGGTTAATTCTGTGACCATTGTGGGTTTTTCTGTCATTTACAGAGGGTACCAACAATTTTATCCATGTCTGTATGTGTATGTGTGTATATATATATATATATATATGTGAGTGTGTGTGTATGTATTTTTTTAATTACATTTAATTTTATTTGTTTTCTATTAGGCTAGCCACTGATTTGTGCTGATTTCATCTTTGTTTGAGCTATCTTAAGAGGTTGCAATAAGTCCAAAGTGATCCAAAAATACACAGTTATAATTGAACAACAACAAAAAAAAGCCTTCAGCCACATAAACTTGCCTCAAAGCGTGGGAAAACCTTCTTGTGGCAGATGAACAGCTTTAGTTTTGCGGTTAGGTTTTTGAGTGTTGTGAATCTATTTCCCACTTTCGGTGTATCAAAGTTTGTTGACAGATATGGTAGAAAAATGGACCCTAAAATTATTTGTTTTTCATTGATAAATTGTAAGCTGGGTGTGCTGATAGTATTTAGTTTTCTCCAAAATACAATAAAGAGAATTATTATTAATTGTAAAAGTAATTAGTATTAATTGTATTTTTCCTTCCATGTGTGAATAATTTTAAAATTCAATAGGTTATTTCACCTCAGCTTAACAGCATAATTTTCTGCAGGTTTTTCTCATTATTTTAATATAATAAATCTGCTCACGGTGATTTTAAAGTCACATAAAATATACTCCACCCTTTCATAATGACAATACAGAAGTGGTAAAAATGTATTTTGGCTGTATCTCCATAACAAGATACTGTTTCTTTTCTGTGTTTCTAATCATATCTATTGAAGGTGAATTAGTGTAACTTGTGGTTGCAATTAAGACAACCGCAATTTCAAAAACACTTGTGGAAATTAACCATTCTAACCACATCTGTGAGTCCTATATCCTGACAAAGCAATTGTGTTTTTATATTCTAAGGTGTTACACTGAAGTAAAGGGACCAGCGCTGCAATTATTAATTTAATAATAAAATTAACATGTAGTAGAATATTGTCAAATGATAACTTTACTATCAAATATTAAACAAACCTAAATGGATGCAAAAATGTTATGAGTTTATTTTATTCACATTGCAAGCAAGATACTCAAATGTTTTAATTTTGGTGGACCAAACATTTTATCATTATCATTAATTAGAATGTTCTACCTTTAGATTCCTGAAATTCTCTGCCTCTTTGGCAAGTGTTTGTCCCATTCAGTTTAATTGAATCAACTTTCTCTCAGGATTAGAAATTGGTCTTTAACCTAGAAAGGAAATAATGGTATAAAATTTACTGAGCTGACATTTTTGGCCATATCACCCGGCTAAATTATAAAGCAATACTCACTGTTTTGCCTTTTAATAATTAAGGCCAATTTTCTGACTAAACAGAACTTAGTTACATGACTAATTAGTTAAAGTTTGAATCTGATACTGAAGTAGACCAAAATCAACACTCAAATTGTATACTGGTACAGAGTAAAAAGTTAGTCAAATGCATTCATTACTTAGCTTTAAATTATTATTTCATCTGAAATCCTTCATTTCAAAAAACTTGACAAAAACAACATGAGGGTACAGTATCACAAATAGTACTGAGTACAACAGGATGGCACAATTAAGAGCGCAAACATCAGTAAATGTAATTGTAAAACTGCCATTTATTGGTCCAGATTTACAGTGATTTCAGGTGATCTAATTAAATAAATGGAATAAAAAATATATGCATCTTCTGTTATATGGTAATTTTTTTTTTGGTGACAGTGAGCAGAGGTTTAACCTGACATGCAAAATGTATATCACCTTTCTTTTCCCATTTTTAAGCTTTTAAAAGATTTTTTCACGTAAAGTTTGACTGCCTGGGTGATTCTTTGTAATTGTAATGCTGCTTCTGTTAGCCAGGGCACTCTTCTAAACGAGATGTTTAAATTCAATGGGCCGATTTTTCTGGTGAAATGTGAGTTTAATCAAAATAAAAACCCAGCGCATTTTCTTTGTTCACCAAGTACTCTCAACTGCATTACACTGCAAAACTGTCCATGTAGTTGCAATATGATCAGATGCAGAAAACATCAAGTCTAACTGAAGGCACACATGAAAAAGACGCGAAACTTTAAATTATGCGACCATATCGCCCACTGTTCATAATAATTATTTTTTTATTTATCTTTGCTAATAATTAATCGCTTGTTTGATTTTGTACTGTCGTTTCTCTCCGTGTGTAAGTAACATTTTAAAGCCAAGAGGTGAAACTTGAGAGTGGCTCCACTTGGAGAGGAAGTAGTTGATTTATGCTAATGAAGGAGTTGGGGTTTAGCGACGCTGGCTGGGAGCCGCCCTTCATTCACCACATGGTTAAACCGAGACTCTACTCGCGCCACTTTCGCAATCTTACTACCATTCTCAAACTCCAAGCAAATCATAATAGTAGCACATGGTTGTGTATTTTGGATCATACATCCCAGGTGTATTCCAGTTTAAGTGGTTTGTTTCCTCAGTTTTGCAGATATTATGAAACAGAGTGAGTAAACGGTAAGTCTGTACAAGTGAGTGAAGATGGTGGATTTTTTGAAGCTAGTGTCTTATTGCACGCATGTTGTTGGCAAAGAAACCTGTTGTTAGCCTTTTCGGGAGATACGGCAAACGTGAGGAAAGTGAAATGCTTAGGAATTTCTACGACACCGGAGATACGTTTTCACGCTTACATGAGAGAAAACAGGTTTTAATCACCGGTTTCCGCATTTGAAAACGATGTTCTACGGGGCGCATGGCAACCTCTTCTCCGTCGTTGGAGAATGAGGGAGATTTGAAAAACATGTGTTGCTGCACCTTGACTCGGTCGCTCGGGGAAGTGATAGTCACTCGTAAAAAATATGGGTTAAACAGTTTGGTACTAGCTGCAAGTTATAGGCTCACGTACACGTGTTGTCGGCCACCTGTGAATAGAATAAGAAGTTTTGAACGTCTTTGTGCGCAGTGGTTTGCTCCTAAAAGTCCCCGCAGAACAAAGCAGCAGCACATGGGGTTTCAGCAGGCCGCGCGCCTTTGCCACCCCGCGAGCTGCTGAGTTAGCCTATGCTAACGCTAGCACACTGACTACAACATGTCGCTAAGTTGTAACATTGTCATTAGCTTTGTGGCCTTTATTACGTGTGATTCGGTGACCCCGTCGGTCCCCTCGAGATCAAACACCCACTAATGTTTAATCTCTGTTAACGTGCATAAGTTATTCTGTTCGCTAAGAGACCGATGTGAAGTAGCAGACGGACCGTAGCACAGTAACATTAGCAAGGTAACTTGGTGCGTCTTCGCAGCTCTTTTCTAGTTTTCATGTTTTGTCGAAACTCGCCCGCAGCATTTAAAGTATCACCCGTGTCTCGGTCTAACGGGCTTTTCGTTTGCATTTTTCTAAAAGATAGTTGTACAGTTTACACGCGCTAGCCTATTTGGCTAGCGCACGCTTTCATTGGACTGTTTTCGTTACTAGCTTGTTATGTGTGGACTGAGTTAACTTTGCAGTGGCTTGATTCGTACGCATGGCGCGTGAGCGTGCCTGAGCGCACGCTTCACATGCACCTGATTCGTTTATGACGTGCACTGATATAAAGGTGTTGCCACTTTAGTAGTGCTTGTGTTACTCGTTCCGAGCGTGTAGATTATAAAATGTTGAAAATGCGGACTCCTGGGCGCCATGTTAGTGTATGGGGGAGGGGTGAGCAATGTGAGCGGAGCGCAAGTGTTTGCTTCCCCCAAGCATGACTGTTTCAGACTTGAGTTTACTATTCAACTTTGTTGGAAAGAGTTGCATTTTTTTCTCGCCGTTTAACGAACGTATTGGATACGTACAGATGAAACAACTTGGGGATTTTTCTATAAATTATACCTACATAAATACCCCATTGTGGGCATTTTGGTCGTGCAATATGCAACAGTCTGCATGGTTAAAATGTGCAGCATTGCAACGAGTCAGGCCCGTAGCAGCTGAGATATCACTGACATTTAAGTGTTGCTGTCGTGGCACTTTGAAGTAAGATGCCATCTGTCTTTGTAGAGCAGACAAAAGGTTTTCACCAAAACTGTTTGAAACTGACCTTTGCTTTTAAGAACAAAGGTTTGCTATACTTTACATTTAAACCAGCATGTTTTAGCATTATTTTAGATAATAAGTTGAGGATTCATCACAGCCTGCCAGTGGTTGTGAATTGTTGTATAACAAAGCTAGTACTGACATTAGACATGTGGTGTACGAATGTAGCGGGTGATTGAAGCACTACATTTTCAGAGTAACACATTAAATCTCATCAGCAAACACTATTGGATCTGTTTTCGGGAGATGTAACCTAATGGATATTGAAAAAGACCAAAACATAATTTTCTTGTTCCAGGAATCAAAACAAAGTGCAACAAGGCTTTTTCTGTCTGGAAAGAAGTCTTAAATTTGATGAGTCAACCTATACAATTTATTTGCAGGCTACATTAGTGGCAGTTTGAAGTAGTGCTGTGGTGAATAATTTTTTGATGACTTATTAAAAATTCATCATCTGAAATGCCTGACAAGCTGTTGAAACTTGTCAAATGTGAGAATTTGCTGTACTTGAGATTTTGTTAACAATATGTCGCTTGATTGATGCTGTCTTGTTTGTTTGCAGACCCGTGTGCAGCTGCCTCCTGGAAAACTTCTCCCCATTGTGGATTTGAAGGCATATTAATTCATTCTGAATGAAAATCCTTCCATAACATTTAAAAGTCACTGTAGTGTCAAAGTGCTTACAGTGCAGGTAGTCTTGTATAATCTACTGCAGTGAAGGCACTTTCAGCACTATTCTGATGGAAACTGTAAGACCTGTTTACTACAAAACATCTTTATTGCACCTCAGGATAGGCTGAGTCCTATACACAAATATAAAAGTAATAATTTTGTGGGTGACAATGAAATGTAACCTGAATGATGTAAAGGAGAACTGTGGAAGGCTCCCTTTTTACACATTTTGACTTAATTGTGTACTCATTTGCTTTCTGCTAGTGCTTATGCTAAGGTGCATCTAGTGCAGATAGTGAAGTAGATTAGCATCTACTGCCCTAAGTGCTCCTTCTGGCATAAGGGACTGGGGCTCTCATCTTTGTATTTGTGTTCATACTGAACTGTAGCAGCTCTCTGTTAGTTTTGCGTAGTTGCGCTGCAAGAAGAAAATGAGTTGTGCAAATCTATGCAAAACTGATGGTGATCTGTGTTTCCATCTTAATGCTGTTGGTGGATCTTTCATTACAGTCAGGCTTCTGCTGCTCTTCTAATAAGGAACAGAGAGGTTTCAGTAGTATTAAAGTGCTTATAGTGCAGGTAGTTGTATAACGTTCTACTGCAGTGTGAGCACTTGAAGTACTTCTAGACACGTGTCCCTTCTTGGAAAGACCCAGGTGTAGTTTGTGCTCATGGGTCTCTGGTTAGTTTTGCTGGTTTGCTTTCAGCTTTTCACTATACTGCTGTGCAAATCCATGCAAAACTGATCATAGAACTGAAATGAATCTAATAAAACAATCCTTTTTTTCTACAGGTTGGGAGAGGTGGCAATGCTCTGTATTGGTGGTATTGCACTTGTCCCGGCCTGTGGAGGAACAGGGAAATTGTTCTCCATGAAATTCTTCTGTGAAGACTTATTTTTAAATTTTTGAATGGTCTTCTGATGCTTTGTTAAAATTTCTGTAGGTTGTAATGAATCTGAAGTTTCTGCATGTAAAAACATTGTTTAGTGCATTGTTTGTTTTTGGAAAATAAAAGTTTTATTCTTTCACAGACATTGTGCTTTAATTGCATTCCCACTGTATCTTTGCCTTAATTTAAGTACCTTGAGTTAATCATGTAATCTCATTGACATACAAGTAAAACTTAATCAAATTAACTAGTGAACTCAAGGCTCAGTCAAAATTTAACACAGAAACTTTGCCTCCACAGACATTAACACATTATCCCTCTTTTGAGTGTCACTATCTAGGCAGAAAAATGTAGGCATGCTTAGTAGTATATAGATAATTGATCTAATGTGTTATATCCAGCTGAACAACTCATATCTTCAGTAGGGGTTACAAGGAACATGTTGGTGTGTGTCCTGTGGTTTACCCTTTGGTCCTCGCTTGAAATGTGGCCTTAAATTTAAATGGAGTTTGTTGTAGTTGCACCTAGCCTCCACCAGAGGGAAGTCGCAGTCAAGCTATTAAGTCAGCTGATGCTGCAGGATAAATAAAATCCTATGGATGCTGCCAAACCTGTAAATTAAACAAAGACTGTTTAATTGAATGCAAATAACTTTGAATAGCGATTAAGACCAGAGCAGAATGTACTGGTGAGTCGTAATATTAAGCAGTCCCTCCAGTCTGTTTCATTTGAATGTGTTCCATACAAGTGACATTATTTTAGGTAGGTGTTCTGAATTCAATCTCAGGCCCATTTATCTAAATTATACATGAATTTGTGAAATGGTGAGATGGCTAAAATTCACTGCAACATGTCAGGGCAGTTTACGGATGTTAACGGGGCGAATGCTCTCCCTACCCAACCTCTGGCCAATGAGCAGATTTTTTATTACTCTGCATTGTATGGTAGGCTGGTGGTGAGAGCCATTCACTGAAGTGTTCACCTTTCATTATCATGTCTTCTTAACGTGACAGTTAAGATAAATGGGAAGCATCCAGAAAGGACATGAACTCAGATGCATTTCTACTTGTCAGCCCATGCTGCTTGCTTAGGCAACTTCTATTTACTTTGATGTCTTGAAAATCGTATGCCTTTATTAGACACTGAATACCATGTGATAATGGGTTGTCAGCTCAATTGCACCTTTTGTGTTCAGGTTGCAGTAATGTATACTAAAACTGTGAAAGATAAACAGCAATCCAGCATGGTTCAATATTTGAATGAAACTTGAAGCAAGCTCACAAAACACAAACATATCCTCTATTAATTTCATATGAAAGCTTTGCACCAGTTTTTACATTCTTACCATTTCCTGACATCTTAAAGGAAGCGATTCTGAAGCCACCTGATTCATTTCAATCATACTGCTATGCTTCATTTTAAGAAGAATTGATGGGCATGAAGTATTAGAGGATAAATTATAAGGGATTAATCTATAAAGTGTAATAGAATCTGTTGCACTGATGAAAATGATGGCATACTCAGGTTATTAAATATTACAGTGTGATGTTTGGGATATGTCATCACATTACATTTAATACAAGATGGAGATAAGAGGAGTTTATGAGCTGCTGTATTAGTTGTGGCCATGGGAAATGAACACTTGTCTGTTTGCAGATGAAGCCAGTTGTCGCAAGTCATTCAAAAGCAATCTAATTAAGACACAATTCTCTCAGCACAAAAGTGCTCTTCATGAAATGTGTTGGACTTCTTTCTGCTTGATTGTGTTGTTCATCTCATAGTCCTCTTCATCCCTCATCTGTATGCAGAGTTTGACCTCTCCTCCTCCGCCTCCTCTTCCTCCTCCTTTGCACATGTCTGTCTCTGTCATCATCCAAATAGAAAAAAGAAAAAATATTGTATACATTTTGCTAGCCTCCTAATCCATTTTCCAGTTTGGGATTATGCAAAACTAACCTTTTATTGTGAACTGTTCTTACCCTCACTGTCTCCCGGATTAATGAGGATGAAAAGGGACACAACTGCCAAATTAATAGTTTATTCATTGTTGCAAAGAGGAGAAACCAAAAAAACTGAAATCACAAACCACAGAAAAAAATCTGCTGAAAATTTTCCCCAGTATCTTCTGTAAGAGGCTGGTGGGAGTCACTTAGATTTTCTGGTGGAATCACTGTTGCAAATTTGCGCAGGATTACAGGAAAAGAGAATCTGTGGTAATACCTCATGGACGTTGGCCCAGTGTTGGTTTTATCAAAGTTTAATAAGCGCCAATTCTTGTCAGACAGCCTCAAACACTTAATTAACATAATTCTGCAACACAGAATGTTGTCATGATAGTGATTATCCAACCCCCACTGTGTACCCAATGCACAGTATATCTCATCAGGATACAGACCTAGAGAGCTCTATCTAAGGACATGTGTGGATATACCAGTAGGTTTTGGGAGGATGGGAAAGATTTATCCCTGTTAATCTTAGTAAATGTGCATTTGTTTTCCCAATGACTGATGGGTTGATTGATATAACTTTTGTGTCATTAAGATTTACATAAATATGACATAACAATGGTCATTTTTTTGTTATTTTTCTCAATTATTTTATTCATCTCTTCAACATTTTTGTTCATTTTGTTGATTTAGTACTTGTTTTGTTGCTTTTGGTTTAATAAAAGCAAAACTAAACAAAGTAAGCTCAATTTTCAATCAAATGAACCTTATCTTTACATTTGAAGAGTAATATGCTTAGAGATGTTATAATATATGGCAGTTTAAAATGAAAAGATAAAGATTGACCCATTTTTGTTAATTTTATTGCTCAATGTGCTTATTGTGGATGCGGAAGCATTAGGAGAAGAGGTTTAAATATCAGATATTCATTGGGTCTGCATGCACTTATTTGTGCCACGTCGTGACCCACCTCTTCCAACTGTACCAAGATTCAGGAAACACGCTGCACTTTAGCACAGCTCGGTTGCAATCATATTACTCCAATTTAGTACAAACAAGTACTAAAATGGCCGGAGATGGCGGCGCTCTGAAGGATATCAATGAGATTAAATCCCATATTACTCCAATGTTCTGCACTTTGGTGTGGAACACGTTTGGGCACAGCGCATATTGGCAATGTGAGTATACCGTAAACAATCACAATAAACAGTCACTCAGTGGCAACCTGATATGCTAATAAATCCTAATAGTCACCTGAAGCCTCTCTGCTCACCTGCCCAGAGGCTGGCACATTTTTGAATCTCATCTGATGAGCCTTCTGTTGAGTAAATTCCTTCATCATGTTCAGGATATCAGCACAGCCTGGTGAGTGCTTGTGAAATATTCATTTCCTTCTTCTCCAGTATCTGTTTATCTTTTCTTTGCACCGCTTATGCTTTAAAAAGTTTAGAGTGCACACTTGTTGCTGAGTAGCCAGTTTTTGTAAGATTTACTGATAGACATAATATCATATGGTTACATGATGATTACATAGAGTTACATATCACATGTAACTTTAATATTTACGTAAATAATGAAAATATATTCATTTTTAGGTCGATTTTGTTCATTTTTGTTATTTTTCTCAATTACTTTAATAATTTTTTGATATTTTAGCTTATTTTGTTGATTTAGTGTTTGCTTTGTTCCTTTTGATTTAATAAAAACAGCAAAAATGAACAAAATAAGCCCAATTTTCATTCCTATGAATGTTATCTTTACATTCAAAGAACAATACACTTAGAAATGCTATGAAATGTGCATTTGTGTCAGTTTAAAATAAAAATAATAATAAAGTTTGGTCAATTTTTGTTGATTTTGATACTTAATTTGATATTTTTGATCCATTTCTTTGATTTTTTTGTTAATCTTGTATTTATTTACTCGTGTTTGCCCTTTATAAACATGAGCCTCATAGGCACAAAGTGATGCATTAAGAATTTAGAACACAAAAAACAAAGTGCTTGACTCTCAGAGTATTCAGGAGGATTCAGAAATATCCCCTCAAATAGTCTCTAGACATATTTGTAGGTACCAGGGTGTGGCTGGATTCAGGCTCCCGTTTAGCTCTTCTTCGCACTTGTAGGGCTGACTGAATATTCAGAGAAGACCTTGTATGTTGATGTCATGTCTCAGGGGATTGTTTAATTCTGCTAACAGACACAAAAAAGCCTGTGTCAGCCATGCTGCTGAGGCTGCAATTCACCACTGGCATTCGCACTGACGGGGGTCTGCTCCTTCAGCTGACCTCCGTGAGTTAACCATGCTCTATCTTCGGGATCAGGGCCGACCGCAGAATGAACTCCGGTTTTATGTATGCATATGGCACACCGCAGCTGTCAATTTATGCTAATGCACTTTTGAATTAGCAATGAAAAACAATTAATTTTCTGAGCAGGTTGATGAGGAGTTTTCACAAGGAGCTTAATCACAATCTTTTGTGCCTGAACACTTGCTGACTGTGTGGCTTGTGAAGTGAAACATGAACAGAATTCAAAGAAAGTCCATCTGAGATTAAGACACAATCTCCTGCCTGCTTAATACACTGTACACACATTTGATCTGGTGTCAAAATGGGCTTTCTCATTCATTGGAGTTAGAGTTACTGGAGATAGAATCTTTTTGTTGATACTAAGTTGTTGGTTTTTTGCTCAGTACAAACTTCTAATTCATCTTGAGTGATAATATTCAAACACATCCACATCCATAGTATAAATACGCCAGTATACAATGCACTTTAACACTGAAAAATCCACCGCTTTCACACATCATTGCTCTTCAAATGAAATGTTTAAATTATGTAACATTTGACAGGAAAATGCTTTCCCATGTCATTTGTATACTGACTTCATATATCCTAAATCTTCTTGTATATTGTAAGGTGTCCTTGGATGGGGCCAATGAATAAAAATGTATAATTACCTTTAGGTGGACAATGTAAAAGTGCTTTATTTTTCTGAAAATGAACAATGTCTGTAAGCTTTGGGTATGGCGTATTTGTTGGACAACTCTGCAAAGATGCTCTTTTAAAAATATAGGCCAGTTTTGGGATGATTGTTGAAAGCTTCTCAAGCAGAGTCCCACAGGCTGTGTGTTCAACAAGGAACCCTGTTGTGGTTATATGTCTATCTGCTAAATTATATTAAATGTCTGTAACCACACTACTTCACAGCTACCAATCTGTGTCCTATTTTTCATTCACCTCTACTGTCACCTGTCTCTCATTTTGCGTCTTTGGGGAGTCAAGGTTCCCCTTGGCTTGAACACCTCTCCTGTCTTTCATCTGCTCAACTAATTTTTAGTGGGGCAGGCAGCGGGATGGCTCTGGCAGAGGTTTCAGCAGTGCAGATGTTGAATCACCAACTGCTCCACTCATTTCTGGCCAGTTAAGTAGTGGTGTCTGTGTGCTGCAATTACATTGCTTTTCTGTATTTTCTGACTGTGTAAGCAATCTGTCAACCAAACCAAATGATGTTGTTCCAGATAGTACATTCAGTTTAGGAGTTTTCCCTGTAAACTACAGAATGGACCGACATTATGTCCTCTACAGTCCATGGCACTTAAATTGGTTAGTTGCTCTTTGGTTTTGGCTTTAGGAGGCCACACTGGGCTGATGATGGTGAAACATCTGAGCGTATTCCATTTGTGTTATGATGCGAACAATCCAAAATGTGCCATCTGCCCTTTTTGTCTTATTCATGGATAATGGTGACTAAAGGTGATCTGTGCCATGAGATGGGTGTATGTTCTGTTTTGGTATAAACATTTTTAGTGGAATTTCCCAGTTTTCACTTGTGCCCATGTAGCAGACTGGAAAATAAATCCCATGCATTGTTTTTACATAGGTGACATGTGACATGCTTCTTACTGGCATCGGCAAGAAAAATTAAAAACCTCAGCAGCTATGTGTTTGCTGGGGGTCTCTCCTCTTTAGAACAGGGCTCCAGGGCCACATGTGGCTCTTTAGCCTCCTCCCACTGGCTCCTGGCTTTGTCCATTGATAGAAGTGACATATTATATAACAAATCAAAATGAACAAAATAAGCATTACATCAACAAAAAGAAAATAAAAGAATAAAAGAATAAAATATAAAAAATAAGGAATAATAAAAGAAAATGAACAAGATGAAACAATGTAATAAAATTAAATGATCAAAAATGAATAGAAAATAACAAAACAGAAACGAACCAATAAATCTATATTATGAACAAATTTAAGAAAAATTCATCAGGAAAACAGAAATATTCAAGAAAATGAACAAAACATTCACAAAAATTACTAAAACAATAAATGAACTGAATGTATGTAAATGGACACAAAATTCACCAAATATCCCACAAAGTCCATAAAATAGTCACATAAATAAATATAAACAAGAAAATGAACACACATAAATAAAATAATGACCAAAATAATCCATAAAAACCAACAAAAAAAATCACAGAAAATAATCTAGCAAATGAACCTAAATGAACAAAGAATTATCTAAATAATCTGCCAAATGAAAAAAATAAACAAAACAATCAATAAATTGAAGGGAATGAACAAGATTAAACATTGTAATAAAGTAAATGATCAAAAGTAAATAAATAAATAAGAAAATTAACCAAAAATGCTCAATTATTAGCAGAGTTATGAAATTTTTTTTACAAACTGAAGACAAACATATACAAAATAATCAAGAATATGAACAAAAAATTCACAAAGATGACTAAAATACTAAAAATTCACCTTATATCCAACAAAATAGACAAAATAGGCACATAAATAAATATAAGAAAGAAAATGAAAATAATCAAACAATGAGTGGAATAATTCATCAAAATGAACCTAAAATCAAAAAATAATTCATGACATGAACAAAAATGAATAAAATAACAATCAAACTGGTGTTGACTTGTTGGCATCCAAAACATCATATATCCTGTGATGCATGGTCAGAATAATATTTGCAGCTCCAGGCACTTACTTTTTTTTCTTTGTGTCAAAAATGGCTCTTTAGATTGTAAATGTTGCCTTAGAGCAAAGTGGGGCCAAACTTGTCTTTTTTGTGCCAGTTAAAGCAGAACATTCATGCTATATGATTAATGTACAGTACTCCAGTAGTTTGTGTATCTGTACTAACCATCAATAATGACTTTTTGGAAGACAAATAGAGGGCTGTCACAATGTACTGTGGAAATCAAAAGCAGACATTTATTCAAATGTTTTAGAGGCAGTGTTGAGATTTCTGATTTGCGGCAGTACACAAAACCTAATGAATGGCCCACATGGATAAAGAGAACATTCTGGGGCAGCACAGCTGGTGGCTCAGCAGCCACAGAACACAGCAGTAGAACTACATTTACCTCTGCAAATGTACAGTACCTATACAATTAGACAGTGTAACTATAAGTATATCCATTAAACTCAGGATTTTACCATGAAACATTTCATTCTGTGGTTAAGCTTGTATAATATGTGCAAGAAATGTGCCACCACATTGGACATTATGAGACAAAAAAATCTATGGAATATTGTATAACTCAACACAGGAACAGAGGACAGTGTGTTTCTGGAACAAATACAGCAATGTTTTCAGAGGTTTTCTGATTGGCAGATGATGGATCAAGCGATAAAAACAAACCCGTTCCTTCAATACACACGTCTAATTCTTTGATGTAACACCCTCATTAAACTTAGAAAAAAATCATCTCTGGTCCACATTCATATTTTATATACTTTACATTTCTAATATGCTGCTGTTAAAATGAAATAGAAGCTCATGGGGTTGCAATTTTTCTAACATAATCTAAAACCTTGATTGTGCTTTTGCCATATTACAGGATAACCTTTATTATACTCATTAATACTATATTCCACTACATACCTGGTTTGCAGCCTTTATTACCTCCGGCATGGAGGTTATATTTTTCTAACGATTAGTTTATTTATCTGTTTGCTTCTTTTTTTCTTTGTTCACAACATAATTAAAATTTATGAAGAGTTTAGATGAAATTGTCAGAATAGGTCAGAAATGGCATGGGGTCCAATTGATTTGATTCTGGGGGCAATCTGGATCATCGTCTGGATTCAGACAATTTGAAGGTTTCTTCGCCATTGTGAGATCAGGCCAAATGCAACATTTGTCCTTCTAACGCCACAAATAACACCCAGAGTATATAGCCAAAAAACAAACGATAACACCACAATAGAGTATATCAAACCACACAGTTTAATTCAGATATGGGCAATAGTCCAGATATAGTGATCCAGAATGCCTATACTTACAGGGGGTTGAGGAAAAATAGCTACTATAAGGTGTCAAATAAAGCTATAGACATGTAACTGACCCAAAACTGTAGTGGAAAGTCTGCTGATTCAGTAAAGTGGCCATAGATTTGATGTATCTTCAACACTGACAGAGTTGGATCCAGAACAAAAAAATGGCATTATGGAAATATTTTTTGTGAATAACTATGGAACTAAGTGATATGTATGTGGTTCCAACTCATAGCTCCAAATGCTAATCGTAGGTTATCATGGTAAAAGAAAAATCCAATAATGAGGGTCAAATAATTTTAAGTACATTCCTTTTGGATGTAATAACATTATGGGGGATATGAGCATAGGTTCAAATGATAATGGTAGGTTTTCACTGTGAAGAGAAACTGAACTGCTGTGATGGAGGTCTGTGCTCTCTGAGTGCTTTTTAGTTTTACTCTTGTCATATTATACCTAGTTTGCAGCCTTTATTTTATTCTTGCCATGTTTGCAGTATGAGTGGGATGGATTAAAACAAACAGCCTGCATGTGCAGTCTGCAGTATACACAGAAGACACACAACCTGGTAAATTTAGTCACAGAATGAGAGAATCATACAGCACATACAATTTAGGAGTAGAGAGATATGCAGCTTAAGTCACTGTCTTCTTGTATCAAAAAGAAGAGAGAAGTTTTCAATAAGAACAGAGTGACAGCACTCTCAACAAAGTCAACCACTCATGCTCTTATATTTATTGTAGAAACATTAGTTTAATTATTACAGCACTACGGCATTATTTCACAGTTTCTTTCCTATGATCTAAACGAACCCCTAAGCATATTCACACTTCTATAAGAATAGTGCACGCTTGTCTCACTGTCTTCTGTCACATCACTAGTTGTGGCTAGTACAAAATAAATAAAACTCTATGTTCCACTGTCTCTATAAGTCTTCAAAGTTTTAAGTTACCTAGTTTAGAGAAACATTTTTTATCCACTGACAAAAGACAACAGATTCAGACTAAGTCATTTCATCTTATTTTTGTGTTTTATAATGGCAACATGACACATAGGCTTAAACTTATCTTGTTTAAGGCATCTCACTGCCAGAGATATGCTCAGCCAAAAAGAGGCAAAACTGTCATTTCAGTTCTGAGCAGTTCTCTCTGTGGGACTGATTCTTGAAGATCTTTATATCAGGACTAGAACCACCAGGAGACCCTACCTGAAGCCACAAAGCAGGTTAAAGGGCACCATTTCTAAATAATTCTCTTCACAAAGAAATGTCTCAATTTGTCTGATTAAATACCATTCGTTTATCATTAACAACACCTATCACTTAGAAATCAAACAAACTGGATATTAATAAAAATGTCTGAATATTGATTTGTTGCATAAATGAGTTATCTTTTGGATTCCATGTAAATAAAGGCTGCTGCCCAAAAATAATAAACAGTACCAAAATCAATGCATGTACTGTATAGTCTTACATTTTACCTAGTGGCATTAGCTAGCTAGTTAGCTATATAGATAGGTATTTAAGAATATGGGGTGCAAACACAATTTTAGCACTGTCCTTTCATTTCAGTGAAAGTAAAAGACTGTATTAAAAATAAAAGTAACATTTGACTCGATGACTGTTCCACTGTTGATATCAGTGACAGTTATAGTGTATTGTAGCGGCTGTGGGGTGCCGCTAGGGGGAGCCACCCGGCATGATGGGGACTTGTGGGTTTATGTTGGGGATTG
>JAQQAE010007477.1:0-15846 GCA_029823295.1 Pseudamia nigra
CTGGGGAATAAAGTGCTTGTGTGTGAACCGCTGGTTTCCTCGCCGTTCTTTACTCCACATGGCCGCCCAGCGCCACAATATCACTGTTCAAAGATTTTTTTTTTTACCATTATTAGTCCTAAAACCTCATTGCTGGTATTTTTGCAGGCCTTTCTGAATGTCAGGCATGTATAGATGTATAATCAAACTAAACAAAAACAAACATTAAATACATTGTCTTTGAACCCACAACAATGGCATACAGTATGAGTAAAATACCTTGTACACAGTACATTTATAAATCAATACTTCCTGTTTTTATATGCAGGTTCCTGAATTTTTCTAATTTGGAGTTGGATTCATCAAAACAGCATTGCATCTTGAGCGTTAATTGAGACCAACAGATTAAACATAATGCACAAGTGAAAACATGATCAGCATAACAGAAAAGTGCCATCCAGAAATCATCACTGGTACCTGGAGATGACTTCCAATGAGCTTCGATAACGTTTGCACTCCCTGAGACTTCCCTCCAGTGCTTTCTTGGCCTCCTGCCTTTCCTTCTGAATTTCCTGAATCTTCTGCTCAAGTCCCTTCCTCTCTGTGTCTTTCACTTGCAGCCGCTCACGTAGTGTGTCCACTTGCTCCAGAGCAGCATCCAGACACCCACGCAGGTCCTGTGGTTGTATGGATAGTTTAGAAGGTTAGGAGACCTGGGTGAAAGGTTACTGCAAAGTTTTCAGGATATTGTTCTTATATAATATTAATGAGAGAAATAGGTAACTTCAGTTGGACCTGTGCCTGTTTCTGGTGCTTGGAGATAGCATTGTGTACAGCTAATAGAGTAGTATTTCTCAGAGGAGACTGGCTGTGAAGATGTGAGGAGGACATAATTTCAGAGCCGCTGCCACTCTCACTGCCAACCATCTGGAAATTAATTGAATCAAGTGGAACAAGATTACTAAGTGTACTGACTGTACAATTGCATTGTTGCTATATTCATCACTGACCTGCTGAACATGGGATAAAATCTTCTGGAGGGCCTGGTTCTCAGCACGGAGAACCTCCATCTCTGCTTTATCCTCTGTTCTTCTTGTCTCCTGAACAGGAAACCAATAAGGTCAGATAAGCACACAAACAGCAGGCTAGACATTTCCCAGACTGCAACTCTCTAGACAAGGAAGTGAAGTGTGGAGATTATCAAACTTAAGGTCCAAACTGCTGCCAAATTTAGCCCCTTTAACCACACATCTATTCTCAAGGTCCCACCATCCTGTCCAGACTGATCTGCATGATGTTGAGGCTGGCATCCTTCTCAATGTTCTGACTCCGTAGGTGCTTCACTGTGTCAGTCAACTCCAAGGTTCTGGGCACATTGACATGCATAGAAATGGACAAAGAACAAAACCCTAAGCACACATTCAGGCTTCCCCACTGAATACACACATTCATATGTACCCCTCCACTACTACATCATCAACCCTATTATATTCTCTGCAGATAAATCTTATAAATAACAATGCCTTCTCTTAAGATCAAAGGCTACCTAAAATTCAGAATACAAAGCCAGTGACATTCCTGCAGTCCTCTGGCTGAAATGTGCAAGAGATTGTAGAAAAGATCAGACTCAGCAACATGAACAGAAGCTTTTGAAAATTCTTGATGAGCAGAATTTTAATGATCAAAGTCTGTGCTTCATCTGTGCTTCCCCTCAAGGGGATTAAATATGGCTTTAAGTTATAGTCATGATGTTTGCACTTTTCTACTACTATTCCTACTGTAATTTTTAGGTTTTAGGTTCACATCATAGCACTGAACACATGCCTTTAAGCTATAAAAATATA
Organism: Pseudamia nigra; assembly: GCA_029823295.1. NCBI lineage: Eukaryota > Metazoa > Chordata > Actinopteri > Kurtiformes > Apogonidae > Pseudamia > Pseudamia nigra. The sequence goes on from JAQQAE010007477.1 coordinate 1,824, forward strand.
TGCCAAAGAATCTGTGAATTCTTAAACCTGGAGTTGAGTTCTACTTTCTCCACATCCCAGCGACCCTGAAGCTGCATGACTTCCTTTAGCTTGTCCCTCAGCTGCCGTTCCAGTGCCGACGTCTCCATTCCACTACAGGTGCTGTCCTGCGCGACTCTGGACTCTAAGTTCATACAGGCTGCATGTAGCTCCTGGCTCACAGCGACACACTGCCCACGCATATTTGACAGGACTCTGATGAAAACAGTCACAGGCTTCAATGTTTATCAAATCAAACACAACATATGAGAGGTCTGTAAGGATGAAACAACATATGCTGTTTGCACCCATACAAATGTTCTTTAATTTATTAAAAGAATAAAAAAAAAACAGTACTTTTGTATTTGAGGACAATGGACATCTGTAGTGAAGAGGCTGCATGATCAGGACTGTGTGATATGATAAAAATTATATGTGAAAATAAATAAATGTACATACCGATGATGACACATACCAGATTTTATGTAAATTTAATGAATTAATGGTTCATATAATCCTTCGGGAGTGGATTGATTTTCTAAAAGGTGAACTGGATTCCACAGCTGACTGTTGTGTATCACAGATTGACAAATCCTGATGTCACCTCCGAATCATTTGGAAGCTCAAACAAGGAGCTTCTGGGTGTCGCCATATTGCCACTTTTGCATATCACTCTGATCCATAAGTCAACTTAAAAGTGGAGTCTAAGTGAAACTGAAGTGCATTACATTAAATGGTGAAGCCCTCTGTTAATTAAAGCGTGGATATGTTTAATTATGCAGAAATTTTGGCCTTGGAAGACAGATATACTGAAAACAGAAGAAATGCAAGTATATTCTAATAATGCTTTATAGGTATGATGTCTGCATAATATACACAGAGTATGACAAACAATGGTAAATGAAAGCATTTCGAGCCAATAGCAATGACTTCCATGTTCTGGCTCAGAATACAGTCAATATGTGTACCAACATTATTCAGTCTTTAGAATTTATTGACGCTGTATGTAATTCATCTGGTCTCATGGAGAGCTAAAGCTGTGTGTCAAGGTTTAAAATGCATAAATCTGCTAATTTGTCCCTTGTTGTCAGGATTGTGTCAGGAAGGGCATCCGACGTAAAAAAACCTACAGTATGCCAGATCAAACATGCGGATCATCGGTATTTTGCTGTGGCGACCCCTGAGGGGAGCAGCCGAAAGGAGAAGAAGAATGGTTCATATAATATTAATATATTTTCAGTCATGTTCATCCATGTGTGTTAGAATATCGCTTCCCAACAGACATCACTCTTTATGAAACGCACATTTGCCTCATAAGACTATAGAACTACTACAAATGATATTTCCTATAACTAATTAACTCAGTCAGGGCTGAGCTTTGCTCTGTGCTGCAGTGAACAAACTGGTCTGTACGATCCCCTGTCACACAAGTCATACTGTCACAATGTAGATGAATACGGACGCAGTGACAGCACTTCAAAAGTGAAGACAAAAAGTGAAGACACTGTAGCCAGGGGAGTAGCCTCCCCTGGCTGCAGTGTCTTCCTATGGAGCACTACTGGACATAAGACGATTTCAGACTTTATAGGTGGATTTAATTTGTGTTCAAAGTGTTATTATTTATTGTTTAAATGGTTATCTGATGTTATAGAAGCAATAATGAATAAATACAGTTCTTAAGCCTTCAAAGAGTGAAAACCAGTGAAGTTTTGCTGGCAGACATGACAGCTCCATGTTTTTACTACAGTCTCAAGTTACAAATTTCATCTACAGTCTCTAGTTACAAATTTCATACAGTCTACACGTCAGCTTTTCAACATTTGAAGTCTGTATTTATCTGGGAAGTCTACTGAAAGAATGCATTATTTTGTATTTACTCATATTTGATCATTTTTGTCCTTTTATTTAAAAACTTTGTCAATAATCAATAACTGTTTAATAAAATATCCAATGTATTTGATATATAGAAATAGTAAATACTTTTTGAACAGTTGAAAACAAAAGAGTTGATGGTAAAAGAAATGAGTGATAATTGAGTCTGTTTCAAGAATGGGTCCGTGTCATGATATCTAAAGTTCAGTTTTTGTGCATGACTTTTTACACCCAAGCCATGTCTCTGTGACAGAAATTCCCCTTTTAGAAACAACCTGTTTCTTTATAGTCTGTGTCCATGACACATATAAAAATGAAAAGCATCACCCTACTGAGTGAAACCATTGGTTAAAAGAGTGTCAGTTGCAGCAAGATGAAACTGTGATTTAGAAAAATAGGTGCATAGATTTTCTATCACCACACAATACATATCATTATAAAACAAAGAGCTATGTGGAATTAAGGCTCATTTTAAGTGTCTTCAGTTGCAGAACAGACTATCATAATCACAGCTGTCTCCGAAATGTGCAAATTACTCTTCAACACTGCTTGTGAGGGTTTAGTGTGATTGAAGCCAAGTCTTAGAAGGCTCAAGCTACATCCTGATAGATGATTTCAACAGTGAGCACAGACACCTTAAGTCATGTATCTTCCCAGTGAGGAAACAATGAGCAGTGTAACTGGTGACCTTGCTGACCTCTTTCACTTTGATCCTTAGCTGAGAGAGATGGATTGTGGTTGCATTTGTGAGTGTGAGACATGAGAGAGGTGGGGGTTCTTGTGAAATCGAGCGTTGCCAGAGGGATTCTGGCAGTGAGCCACACTCACCTGTCAGTGAAAGTCCTTAGCTCTGTAAAAGTGCTTCGCAGGGAGGCAGCCTGGCGCCACAGTCCTCTGACACGAGCCTGTTCACGACTCACCCGAGAGGCACAGGTCTGCAGAGAGAAGTAAATTAAGAGGGTGGCAAGGGCTGCTTGCAGCAACTCATGGCACCTCTCATTTTATTGTGATCCCAAACAGATGCAAACTCCTGGAAACACATTGGCATACACACAAATAATTGGATTTCCCTGAATCAACAGATGTAGTCCATTTACAGCACGAACGCCAGATTGTTTGCACAAAATTTTCCTCCCCCTCAGCAGTTGGAATGTTTTCACAGGAAACAACAACTCAAAAATCATACCAATGAAATGAACAGGGAATGAGAATAAATTGATGAAACTGGCTATGAATGGAATTCCTACCCATCGTGAACTCAATAGGAGTTTAATTGCACAATCTCTATGTAGAAAGGAATAACTTTAAGCATTCCCTAATGCTTTTCTGACTCGAGCAATTTATTTTTGTGGTTTTTCTCACCTCTTGCTCTCTGCGCAGACGGGTATCACACAACTCAAAGTCTTCACGGGCCTTCCATAAGCTCTCTGTGAGGCCCTGGTTAACGGTGCCTGCCTGCTCCAGTTGTTCTCGCAGCATAGAGTTGACTTGGCTGAGGCTGACACACCTGGAAATAACAAGCCTTATGACACTGAGAGATCATTTGGCACTTCTGCTCTCACATACAAATCTTGAACCTCCCCCAAAAATACACCACCCAAGTTCCATTTGCCATTATATCACCCTTACACTTGTAGGCTTTTATTGTAGATCCACCCCAGCCAACCAAACTTACAAGCTGAATATGTGTGACAGTTTTATAAAGCCTGTGTCAACTCTGATTTAATTTCAACCAGATCTGCTTGTACTGTGTTTCACAGAAATTTTGATATTATTCTCACCATCAACATACACACCCAGTTCCAGTAAAGTATGCCACATTTCAGTGTTTGGTTGACTGTTTGAGAAAGAGCCAAACCCATGTTTGCATGCAGTGGTGGAGGAAGTATTCAGATCCTTTTCTTATGTGAAAGAAGTAATAGTAAATATACACTACAAGTGAGAGTTGTGCAGTCCAAAACTTACTTAAGTGAAAGGGTAAGTATTCTCAGCAAATACTTAAATACTTTAAACAGGCAAAAGTCAAAGTGATCATTGTGCATTAAACTGGTCCCTGTCAGTGTTTCACTATATATGATGTGCTAAGATTCACTTTAATGTTGCATTTGTGTGCATGTTGCAGTTTACTGCAGTAAATGTTTATAGTTGAGATTATTTCTACTTTGTGTATTGAATGATCAAATCCAGCCACTGGGAGTCACAAACCAGTGTAGTTCTAGTGCCAGTGCCAAGTCTGGACAAATGGAGAGGGTTATGTCAGGAAGGACATCCGACATAAAACTTGGCCAAAATAAATATGCAAATCTTCACATCCAAATGGAAGTAGATGATTCGCCGGGGTGGCGACCTAAACGGAACAGCTGAAAGAAAACTGGGTGACCAACTTATTCTACAGCAGTGCCTCATTTTCTATAACATACTTTACGTGTTGCTGTCTCAAAAAGTCAACTTTTCATGAGGTAAAGAGAAAAGAGGACTGTTTTCGTGTTTGTGACATTGTTTTTTCAGCTAACCAAATAGGGTTCATCAGGAGGTTCGTTATCTTAAGAATAAGAGAAAATTTTCTGAACTCATAAAGGAAACACCTTATCCTTCAGTTCATCATAAGCAAGCAGAATCAACACATTTGAGAGACATCGTTTTGGACAGGAAGGGGATGACCAATTGTTACCTGAAAGCTGTCAGACAAATGCAGTGAAGTACAATATTTGGCTTTGAGATGTAGTGGAACAGAAGTGTAAAGTAACATGAAATTAGTATATGGGTATATGTATACATAACCTACCTAGTCACATTCCAGCATTGCCAGTAAGAAAGGATATTGTACTTTGAAAAAGTGACTTAGTTCCAAAAAATAATGCTGTAGACTTAATCTGTACATTACTTACATTATTAAGTGGATAAAGCTTGGAATTCTGCAGTAAATGACATTTATACCAGTAAAATTTATCATGTTCTGGCAAAGTTTCTGCCATTTTACATAAAGTTCAAACTGTATAAATCACTGGGCATTAAAATCTGGCCTCAGCTGTAGAGGTTGGCCCGTACTTAATGTGATGCATCATTAAAATGCTTTGGAGAAAAGAGCCAAACTAGTCCCACTAATTTGCTCTGACAAATTAGACACTGAAATTATCTGCCAAGGGCAGGTTCTGCCTTTTCCTTGCTGCCAGGGCAGGGGAAAGCAGCAGGAAAGCTCAAGAAACTGCTGGGAATATTTCTCAGAAATATTTCGGCTTGCTTTCTGATTCTCAGTGAGAAACAGAGAAAAAAGAGAAAATTTCTAACAGGCTTATTTGTGAATTTATAGCTCTACATCTGCATCCAAAAAGTGACTCCATGCTGCTCTAGGTATTCTAGATTCTGATGGTTAAGCCTAATATGAAATGTACAACATTCGTTACTGGCAGGTCAGCTTGGTTGGCTCCCTGCACTGCATGTTGCCCATCATTCACCTTTTCTGTTCCTCCTCCAGCTGAGCACACTTGTTGTGGATTGCCAGATTGAGACCTTGCTCTGTTCTTTGCTGACGCTGGGCTGTGTCCAGGTGTGCCTGCAGCTGAACACATATACACACACCATCATTACTGGCATCCCAATAACACTTCAGTGTATGGTAGCATTGGTAGGCAAGCAGTCGCCTACTATTTACAAAGCATCATAATTACAGTAGGAATCTGCTAATTCAAACTCTCTGTGGGGACCACTTAGCCAAGAATAATGTTTGGATGAATTAAATACATTTAAAAACAAGCACAAATCTTTCTGACAACATGAAAACTCCACATTTTACTGGTCACTAAAGCGCAATTTATTGGATTTAAACACGATTGCAAATACTATGGGGATAAAAATATACTGTATGCCTTAGAATCAAGAGCAGATGTGAATCTTCAAGTCAGAATCAACTGATGTCTAAGCAGCGCACACTCTCAAGTACAGCATCTTTAGATTGACCCATGACATGTTTACTGTCGCCTTACTTCAAAATATGACATGATTGAGTTCATTTGTTTGAGATCATGTTGGAAGTAATTGTGCAGTTGTGTGTGAGGTGGAAAATAACCTCCAGCAGACCTTGATGACAGCTGTGAACACAACCTTATGTACAGTATTTATGTATATATACTGTACACAGCAATGATTAAAAAAACAGTTGTGTTGTACCAGCAATCTCATCTTCTCCGATTCTGAAGTCTTCTCCAGCACCTGCTCTTCTAGCTCCCCACACCTTTCCTTATACTGTAGAACCTGGGATAAAGCAAACATACAGAGCACAGGTAAACCATAAAAACAGACTTTCATCCCATGTGCAAAACTATTCTGCATTACCTTGGCCTGAAGTTTCTGAACAAGCTGGGCCTGTCTCTGCTGGGCCTCCTGGTACACCTGTAGTTTTTGTCTATATGCTCTCTCCTTGTTCTGCAGGTCTGTGTATCCTGGTAAAACACTGTCCTGGTCAGAGTCCACTGCTGAGTGCAAGTTCAGCATCCGATCAAGCTGGATGAAGTGGGAACAAATGAGCTTTAGTAAATCGGGAGATGTGCCAGTGCAGTGTACTACATGATATTATGATAACACTCTATATTAATTTAGTAGTGTACTAGATAAAGCTGGACTGTTAATACAGTCTACTGCAAACCACAATAAACAACAAGAAACCTGTCTTAGTATCTATCTATCTACGTATGTATGTATGCATGTTAGTGTCCTTGTATGTAGGTATGCATCGCTGATATTAATCTAATAACAAAGCTGAATAAAAGTACTGCTTTCTGATTGTGGAATTTCATATCCTCTCTCATATCTGAAATGCAAAGGTCCTGTAACCTCTCAACTTCACACAACCTAAACTCCCAGTGCACCACCCACTCTCTATCCTGGTGCCAGACACCCTGTCCTCACTAATACAAACCACATGGCCCTATGGAGCACCACAACACACTATGTGCCTCTAGCTGCCCTCGCCGACTTCTCATTTATAAAGAGAGAAAGAGTAAGAGAGCGAGGGAGCCCCCACCCCTAAAACACACTCCAAACCACCATCCAAGCTCCTCAAATCAACCCTGCGACCCACTCCCTCCCTCCTCTTCTCCGTACCTCATCTCCTCTCTGGGTGCTTAATCTCTCCAGCAGGCTCCAGGAGAGCCAAGACAATAGTCTCACTGTTCAACACTGGGCCCAGCCACTTTGCCACCATTATTAACACATTTTCAAATGCCCTTTTCAGAATTTTATACTACAAACTACACCAATGGTCATCATTCGCTTGGCTCGTTGCTTTTGGTGTTTTTCTCTGCGGACTTGGAAAGCACAAAAGCTTCTTTTATTGCCTGTTGTTGAGGTGACAGCTTTAGGGACTGAGAAGGGAGGAACAACATGGGCGGAGTGTTTGAAACACACAGGACTTCAGCAGCTGTGTTTAAAGTGACTCCTGGAAACAGCTGTGTGAGCAGATTAGTGATTATGCATCTTTTCAAATATTTGGAACAACTGTAGTAATGACAATGACTTACTAACAAGCATGTACTTGATAAATACACCTTAAATAGATGGCGATAGCATAGCTGAGTTGGTACCAGTCCAGATCCAGAAAAAGATCATGATCAGGTTAATATGTGTGCTATTTTGGATATTTTGTCTACATAAACACGGTGATCAAATGGCTTTGGAGCACTTCATTCACACATTATTAATTTGGTATCCCAGATTCTGATGATCAGGTGTTTGTAAAGTGACATGTGCCGTGTGGACAACCGCACGCTATTTTATTGATTAAGAAAAGATGATGTGAACCGTGCTGTACAAGACAGAACAAGACAGAAACAACAGTGTCCATTACAAATCAAGAAGGCAGCTGTTTAATACCTGTGACTCATGATCCAACAAGCGGACACAGATCATGCCTCCATCAGTGTTTCATAGTATGCGTAAAAGTGCGCACTGCAACACAGATGAGGATGGCAGCAGTTTCTCCCCCTGGCAGAATCAAAATCTATGAGCTCCTCATCATAGCAAATGTCAGTGGATTCTTCTGCCTCTCAAAGCAATGCTGACGTTAATCTACCTGTGTTTTGACAAGTGTAAATCCAACACATGACTTGGTCCCTCTGACCCTCCAGATATAACTGCGATGTGCTAATCAATCTCTTCCATACTTTATCTCATTTACATGCTGTTTGTTGCAAAGTCTGTAAATATGAGGTCACTGTCTTAATGGTCCAAGGTTTGTTTTTACTACAGAGTCAGCACAAACTCCAGAGCCTTTCACTTTTTGCACATTCAGGTTTCCCTTTCCCTTACAAATCAGTCTGTGTGCTGACACTGGACTGTGACATCAAACTTAGCAAATAGCATTCAGATTCAGCACTTTGTGGGCATTTTTCTGCATATGTATTGGTAGCACTAAATCATCCATAAATAGGTTGCACAATGCCCATGCTAAAGCAATACTATTCCCAATGCAGTTAGCAGGTGTAGTCCTTATAAAGAGATGCTACCCTGACTGACTCACTGGGAAAATGCATTACCATACAACTGAGATTATATAACACAGATAACATGTCTGTCATGTCCTTTACATTAGAGAACACCTTATCTCACAATGTGAGAAAATGCTACAACATTCAGTAGCTTTGTCCATGTCCTACACACTTTCACCACAAAAATCACTTGGAATTTGATTTTTGCCTCTTGAATATGGGCTTTTCTTCAATGATGGATGGCTAGCAGTTTAGTTACCCGAACGTCCCAGATGTTAGTCAACTAATAACATGTTGCTATGGAAACAGGTTGTTGAACTGCTGCATGAGGGAGAGATAAGAGAGAGCAGAAATGCAGGTTAGTAACTACAAAGTGCAAATAATATAGAAACAGAAAATTACATTAACTAGATTTGAATTAGGAAGTGACAGTTTTGACTTTGATTGTTTGGTTTCGACTTGGGATTGTTTTTAGGATGCACAGTAAACCTGCAGTTTTGAGGTGTTTTAAGGGGCCAGGGCTCCAAGGCAGTTCATGGACCATTTTCACTCTTATTTTGAGTTGCAGTTTGGGAAATCTGTGTGGTCTCTTTAATATAAAAAGGCATCATCAGAAGAGACAAATTGTAGGGATGTACAAATTTTTTCCTACTACAGCTGGAAAGTCTCTGCTGTTTTTATAGGGGCAAGTGTGTGTGTGTTTCACAGATGCATCGTGTGTTCTGTTGATGGTGCATACTCTACCTCTTGAACCTCATGGTGCACCAGGTGTTCTTGGCAACTCCTGAAGGTCCCCACCCTGCCCTTACAAGATCTGCTGTGTGCACTTTTTCTTACGTAACTGCAGTGTGTGGGCCTGGTGCCAGCACCTCGGCCCAGCTCCACACTCTGCAGAGAGGATGCTTTTCTTATGGTTTCTCCCCAATCAGCTGTAAAGCAGGAGGCCGGGGGCTGCTCTGGATTAGCCATGCTTCATGCAGGAAGCTCCCAAGAGGGTGTCATAACAGTGTAATTTGGAGACCCCCACCTTTACTAAACTCTGTTACACCACCTTGCTTTGCTTGCATCATTAAATCTTATCACCCTCAACTCCGAGTGAGCTTGAACTCATTGTTCTTTACAACCCATGCATCCACTGGTAACTGTTAAAAAGCAAAATATAGAAGTAAATAATCCCAGTCCTGTATGCGCCCTAACTCAGGGGTTTACAGGGCTTATTGGGGGCCCAGAACTGTGCTCACTGAGTACCCTATTTATTTGCCTCCCAGTACACTTTCTCTCAGCTTCAGCTCAATCGTATAGTGATTGAGGTCATCTACTGCAATTTTGCAAACATGTCCATGATGACATTAAAAAAACTTTTGTGCCATGGTATGTTTTATTCCTCCATATGGTTGCTATGGCTCCCTTTCCTTTTTTATGTTTAAGTATCTGTTTCTTGAGCCCTGCTTATGTTTCAAAAGTAAAATACTTTTTCAGCCTTTTACAATGTGCTTTGAATTAGCTTTTTATATTTCTTGATATTTATGATTTGTGCCACTCCTCGTATTGTCTCTTTTGATAAATATTTCAAACAACATCAAGGGATAATCTTGCTTTGATTCATCTGCCAACAAGCAACAAGAGAATCATTTTCAAGGCCTTTGTGAAGGCTTTGGTGTTTGGGCCAAAGTTTGCTGCCTTGCTCCTGTGGTAGATCAAAATCCAATCCATTTCACTGACTAAGTTATGATTGCAATATTGTCTGACTGGCCTAATGTCACACCACTTGGAAGCATGATAATTCAATGGCTCTTATCTAATATTTCAGTTATAAAACCTCTTGAAACTTGCAGTGGATATCTAGTCATTTTCATCTATATTATATTATAGCATGGTATGAATTCATAAATATCTATAAAGAGATGCAGTTCCAGCAACACAGTCTCTCTGTCTCTGACTCAGGCGACATCTGGCCATGAGTGCACAGTCCAGTCAGCATGTGAAGGGTTACAGCTGCAATCGTTTTCCCTGGCTTGGCCTGGACCCAGAGGTTTAATAAAGGGAATTAATGGAGTGCACTATCTGTCAGATTCCTAAACACAGCTGGAGCGGATGTCCATCGCCCCCAAGCTGCCCAAAAACTTACTATCCTGCTTCAACAACACAGTCCCCCCCCCTTTCCCTCACATTACCCCCTGAGTGCTGACTCTGTGAAAGAACCCCAGCTGATTGTGAAAGCTGTTTATGTATCATCACTGACTGTAATTACACAATGTAGGATAAGAAACAGGGAGAATGAAAGTGAGGCAGGGGAGCTGCTGTGAGTAAACTTTCTGGTTATGGTGACAGCTGCTGTGATGGCACTCAAATGATGAGTGTGAATATGGCCAAGCCAATTACAACTATGCATATCCTCACAAGCAGTGTGTCTGACATTGATGTATGTAGCTAATATAACGCCTCCAGCAAGGATAAATCAGCCCTATACCTACACACATATAAGGCAGTGTAGGAGGTGAGTTTCCATCCAGATGCATTTCACTACAGATTACACAGAAAAAAAAAAAAATTGTAATAGATTCTACTGAAATACTGGAAAATATACAGTGTATTCATTGTTTTCCTTTACTATTGTAACAGTGTGAATGAAAAGTCCTTGACAGTGGATATGAAGTTTACACATGGACGATTTCTAACCACTACCCCTTTCTGGTTTAAAAAAAATGTCCCTCACCAATCTATAATCAATGATATGATTACAAATACACATGATCGTAAAAATTAACTTTTTGTGTTTATTGACTTCCTTAATGTGTACAAAATGCTGTGTAATAAAAAAGCTCACTATAAAGGAACAATGCGTTTGACTTTTTTTTCACTGAAATATACACAAAGTGATTGAGGCTCAAATTTCCTGAATTTAGGTCCATCATGCTGAACTGCAAATCATGTAAAAAAGTCTTTAAGCTTTAAAAGTCATTAAAACTGTCTTAGATTTTCAACAAGAAAACGTTGACAGATTCTGCATATTTAGGCTTTGAAGATGCTGTGTATGTAGGTGAAGTTTGTGTTGGAGTGTCCTGTGTGTGTTTTGAGACTTTGCTAATTCTTTTACTATGACAACAGCTGTCTCTGTAGACTACATCACAAACAATAATTTCTGTGTAGACAACACTAGTCACATTTTCGCTTCAATCCTGTTATTCACTGCCTCTATTTTGCTCATCTACAGCTGCAACTTCTGTTAATTTAGAAATATAGTCATCTAGTGTCAAAAACCCATCAGCTCCAGACACAATTTTAACGTTAAATTCACAACCATGAATCTTATATATTACTACAGTACTTAAAATGTCAAGAATCCTAAACAGAGATTTGAGTGTTTCACAGTTCTATTTGCCCACAGTATAAAATGTGTAAAACAGACATAAATACACCAATAGCACAATGTAAATTTACAACCAACCTGGCAGTCAGTCTAACTGCATCCTCATATGACAGGAAAGCTAAACTACAGTTCTATAGATTATTTATTTATTTATTCTTACATCAAATTCTTATTTAAAGATAGAGTATGTCACTGTGAATAATGCATAATGAATAAGGTAAATAATGTATTGTAACTATAGCTAAATACAGTTCTGTATTAGATACATGTGTTTTGCCTCTCTCCAACACTGCACACCCTCCCAGAAAATGTAAAACTTCACAACAGATTAGACACAGTAAAAGTGTGCTTCATGTTTGACTTCAAAGTCAGGTAACATGAGTAGCTGATGTCAAATATTGAAAGGTGAGGTGGTATACTTTCATCAAAAATTCTGAGCTGGGATGGCATGTTTCCTCTGGGGAAAGCAATTAATTTTTTACAATTTCATGATAGTTGAGAGAGTCAGATGCTCTGGGAGAGCTCTGTATTACAACTGAGGTCTAAATGAATGGGTTTGTGCCAAAAGGAAAAACAAACTAAAACAGAGGGGGTAGCAGGGTTACAGGGAACAGTAACACAATCCCTACAAGCAGACTTTATCTGCTCCAACTATGTTTGACAGAGTTCTTATGCAGAGACTGTGGGAATTCAAGATTTCAAAGGACACTGGAAAATGGCAGTTGGTGTCAGAAATCATTCAGCACGAGTTTATCTTCATCTAACTGACTGGCTGCCACACGACAATACTGTGCAACCACTTTGTAAGTGTTCAGGCAGCAGGGTATGGATATGTATGTCTGAGAAAATGCACATTGGCAGGGCTCCAAAAGCAACACACAGGATTCAGAATTTACCCCAACATGTTCGCCAACCTCCTGAGGCCATCCGACTCACAAAGTGGGTCAAGGTTTATCCTGGTTCAGGTGCAATTTTCTGGGGTCACCAGAGATCATCCTAAGTGACTTAACAGATCACAGAGGAAGGCTTTCAGACTCCAGGTGTGATTTCACTGGTATTGCATTAACAGTCATCTGTCAGGTCAAAGAGGCACAAGGAGAGCGAAGGAAAAATAGGGGATTTGGGATAACCATGTATGCCTTTCAGCTGTCACGCATTCTGTGGTAGACTGGTACTGTAATCCTTAGATGGATTTTGAGAAAACACTTTGAAGTTTATAGGTATTAGATGTAATGTAATAACCACTCACAGAATACTGTACAAAGGGAACAACCTTAATTCAAATAAGAAAAAACATTCTATTGCACCAAACCAATTGATAGTATGAAACAACAGAGGGTAATCGCAGACCACAGCACTTTCACAAATGCAAAAGTGACAACAATGCTGAATAAAAGCAATAGTGCCCATGTAGCTTCTATGACTGAATCCCTAAATACTGGAGATGGAGATTTTACTGTTGACGTTCATAATTTTCTTCTGCTAAATTTAAAGCAATTAAACTTTAACTTAGTGCAAACTGCTGTTAATGATCTAGATTGCAAAGCAGCGTCTTACATTGTAAGTTAAACAAAAATTTAAAAAATAAAACCACCAGTATTAGACCATTGGTACAGTTTCTGTGTCTAAAATCTGTGAACTCTAGAGGAGGGATGAGCACCATCCTTCCAAAGGATATTCCCTTATAGTGTTTTAATGATGGTGGCTCAGAGCACAGTCTAACACATCAATGCAAAATCTCCCATAGGGTGTTCAACTGAATTGAGATTTGGTCACTGTGAAAACCTCGGGGTATGATTCACATCATTCTCATGCTCATCAAACCATTCAGTGAGCTGTCATGCCCTATGAATCAAGGCATTGTCATCCTCCAGGAGACAACACCCATCAGACTTTTTCTTTCTTCCATCTGTACAAAAAACAAATATGAGAGCAGATTGTATGCTTATGGCAACACGAAATACTGCTGTCTGATCAACCAGCCATCACTGCCAAAACCATGCAATTCAAGTAAACACTGAAAAGAAGTCACTATGACCCTGTTTACATTTGGTTTTACTTCAGCTATTCCAGCACTAGTGGACAGCTGAGATACATCTCTATTCATTAGTATCCTTAGTATCGCAGAAAAGTTGTGATCGTCACCTGCTTCGTTCACAAGATCGTCTTTTGCTTTCAGTTCCGTATGTGCGTACTGAGCTGGATAAAAAGGCTTTTGCTTATTCTGCACCTTCTGCCTGGAATATGTTGCAGAAAGATTTCAGAATAATTGAGTTAATCT
>JAQQAE010007478.1:0-15846 GCA_029823295.1 Pseudamia nigra
CATTTACACTCAGCTGCAGGACCCGGACACACGATCAGAAGGACCACAATGTTTACATTCACTGAGAATGTCACTTCTGGGTCATTTGTGGATGAGACCTGGAAGTGACGCAGATGTGACCTGGGCGTAGACACATCAATCTTCGGTTGTTATCCGAATAATTCCTCGGTATGCAATTATATTTTTTTGCCAATTTTTTTCCTCTGTATCCAAATTTCCCTTTGTCTGAAGAGCTCTTTATCCGAGATACCACTGTACTCAGATCTGTGACCTCCAGGGGTCCCAACCCGTCATTTGAGAACCAGCGGTTTATCTTATCTACCGTGCAGCATAAGTCTCATAATACACGGAGGTGAATGGTGTTGCAGAGATAAGCCAAACAGTCAGTTGTAATATTGTGAAATCAATAATCTAGTCTTTTTGCTGAACTATACAGCAGACAAGATCCCTGTGTACTGTGAACAAATCTATTTGGAGCCCTCAGTCCACTAATATTCACAAAAATGCACTAAGTGTGTGGTTTGGTGAAATGATTGGATGTGTTTTTGGTGCCATGATTTGTATTACTGAGGGCAAAATGAAAAAACCTGAATTGAAGTAGAAATTGCGGTCTGAGATTCAGAAATACGAAATTCAAAATGCTCTTCTTTGCTCTTATTGCTCTTATTTCATTTATTTAACTTGCTGAAAATACAGATGAGGGGGCTCTAACTGGAATGTGTTTAGACCCGCGTTTCCCTAATATACCGTCACACTTTACAGTTTTTGTCATTTTCTTGATTTTCTAAAACATTTTCTTCATTATTTTGTGCATTTTTCTTCATTCTGATTTAATGTTGTGACGTGGATCCCTGTACAGTAAAATTTGGGGATACTGTAGCCGTTCATGATAGAGTCTTCTAAGTTTGGGTCCTGGGGAGATGCCAAATATATCTTTTCATCTTGGGCTGTAAAAGTTTGGAAATCAAGACTTCAGATTTTAGCATGGTTACAGTTTTAGGTTTTAGACTGAATGTAAAAATGATTCAAAGTCTAAAACAGAGCTGCAGTGATGTACTGTAAGGCAGATGTAGTTTTCTGAATGTGAAAAACATAGTTTCAAAGGTGGTGGGGGGGTCACAATTTTTAAATATCTTAATAGTAAAAAAAAAAAAAGCACATTTCCTTTCCAACAGATGAGCCTGAGATCTGTCAACTCACATCTTTTAAAAATTGCTTGTGGATGACCATAACTTTTATAATTTAGTTCTGATTTTTATTCTTATACGTCTCATTTTACTTTTATTGTTATATTATTTTAGGATTTGGTTGTGAAGCACCTTGTGGTCTTGAAAGGTGATACAGTATATACTGTAAATACATTTTTCACTGACTTTTACTTAATAACTCAGAAGGGGTTAATTGAGCATCACAAGAGGAACCCTGTCCAGACCTTGTATTAAAATCTGTCTTAAGCTACAGTATCTGAATTTGAGCTCTGAGTGTGTCTGTTCAGACCTGGCTTTACAAACCAATCTAATTCATATCTGCTGTTGTGTCTGGCCTGGTCAGTTGTGACTGGATCTGACATTTCCCACTTGATGTACAAATAAACAGGCTCTTCCGTATTACAGATGGTCATTTCAAGTTGAACAGACCTAATTTAACATTCACTGTCTGTTCTGTTTTAATGTAGAGTGTTTTCTGCCTATATTATTCTTTGCAGCCGTCGCTATAAAGCAGTCAGTACACACTAAAAATTGATATGGCGAATTTGACAATTCTATCTGTCTTGCCCGGCACACATTGAAGCAATGATTGAACTTTGTGGCTTTTTAACATGTTTTTATTTCTGTGAGATCATGCACACTGTGGTAATTACCTGTTTCCTCATGGGGAAAAAAAGTGGCAGTGGAAAGTGGAGCCCCATTCGTAAGTGGTGTAAGGTAAGTGGAAGCATAAGATGTCAGGATGGATATATCCACACATTCTCACTCCCAGGTAGACATATACAGATGCTTGGTGACATCACAAGTCATCACAAGTCATCACATGCCATCGGTGCACCATTGTTGCCAGTTTCACAAGGAGTTTTGGTTAAAAAGCTACTTTCTGAGTGGTAGAAAGGTGAGGTTAATTTGAGGGGGCAAAACGTGCAAAAATACACTGCACAAAATTGGACTCAGTCTCCCACATGGACATTAATGTGTTTGGTGCTCTGCCGTATCCATCTTTATCTCCAGCTACTAGCAAGCTGCAGACATACCATCATGTGGCTCTCAGCATGTCAGTATGTAACGACTTGGAACATGATCAAGCATCAGGATATGACAACTTGGGAGTGAGACTAGGCTGGAAATATTTTCAGACTACCACAGAACGTGGTCAAACACATCCCAGATGACCTCCATATGCATTGTGGCTGATTGGATAAGAATGTACCCTGGGGTTGTCCATTGAGTGTGACATTGCAGAGTGTGTATATTATATATACATATACATATATATACATATATATATATATATATATATATCAGTATGTGAGCTGATTTGGTCAGATTTGCCAGGACTAATGTTAGTACAAGGTGTAAACTGGGCCTAAGTAAGTCTAATGCCAGTTGTGGAGGAAAAGCATTGAGCTGCCTGAGCAACAAACTGCTGTAGCTAATGTAGGTATGACAATGAAGACTACAGTGTGTGTGTTTTATAATGCAGTATATGCCACTAAACTTGTTATATACAGTAGGTATGATTTCTCCTGGCGCTTGTGTGTGTGCCAGTGGCAGGGAAGAAGGTAAAAAGATTGATTAGTAATTGATTAGTTCAGAGCAACTATCAATTAGTATGTTTGCTTGCAATGCCCGTTCTAGTCGCAGCTTGTGTTACTCAGTGCTGTAATGGCTGTCACTTCCTCATAGAACTGTGC
Source organism: Pseudamia nigra (assembly GCA_029823295.1). Lineage (NCBI taxonomy): Eukaryota > Metazoa > Chordata > Actinopteri > Kurtiformes > Apogonidae > Pseudamia > Pseudamia nigra. The sequence continues at coordinate 2,906 of JAQQAE010007478.1, forward strand.
TGTAAACAAGCACCTCATTCCAAAAGCGCTCTTAAAAGATTCAAGATTTCATTATGTTGCAGAAGCTTTTGGAACATAGGACAGGAATTGAAGTCACATAAGGCAGAGGAAGCAAAAATCCTACATCAGCCCAAATGAACATGCTTCTTACACCCTCCGCTTCACTGGCACAAGTTTCTGGATGATGAACACACATGGCAAAACTGGAGGGAGGGGAGGAGTGAAAGCGTGGTGAGGGGAATTTCACGAGGAAAGGAAACGCTATCTATCTGTCACTGAAGATGTTAGAGATGGCAAGGGGATGATTGCATAGAGAAGTGAGGAAGAGAGAAGACAAACTAATCGGCCTCTGTCTATTCATTGCTGACACATTGCTTAACCAGAGTTGACAAGCTCCGGAAAGAAGAAGAGTTTGATGGGGGAGATAGCTGAGAATGCCTAAAAAACATGACATGGTTTGCATAAAGGGACAGACAGAGGCCTGTTTTTTTATGAATAAACAATGCAGTGAGAGTTGTACACGAACACGCTTGACTGCATGTGTGTTTGTGGATGGACATCAGGTGTGTGTTGTGGTTCTTTTTCTGCCCTGAGGCTTTTAGCCACACTGGAAAACTGGGAGCTCATAAATGAGTGGCTCTAACAAGACTGCCATTTAATTCAAGAATGCAGAGCCTACACAAACCATGTAGTCAGCCTGGTTGTCTTAGCATCCTATTGCATCCTCGTGCATGTGCCTAAGACTTGTATTCAGAGTTACACAAATACACTCAGGATTTGGTGATTGTTTTCTGACTAAAGACAAAGACAACATGTAGCTAGAGCAAGGGCAACTGCCATCTCAAAGGGCCAAGCCTCACACAGATGGTCATTAAGCTGACTGGCACCATATGTCTACCAGAAAGCATGTATATGTGTGTCACCAGCGAAATACAGACAAAATGGCAATTGCATGAGGAGGAACATAGCATCTAAAATGGAGATCAGAGAAGCTGCTTGGAATTCTGAAACCATCTGGATGCGCTCTGCAGGTTTTGAGCCCCCATCAGATGGGTACATTTTTGCCCATGATTGATTGGCAAGTATTTCAGATAAGGGCTGTACTTGCTGTGGAGTGTTGGCCAGCAGTGATGAGGCAATCAGAACTCTCGCCTTGAAGCAGACAGAAAATGCTTTGGCATAATTTAGCTGCTGGACTGACTGGGGATAAGAAGAGCTCATGAGGGCAAAAGGTTTGCTCTTTTTATTAACACAAGCAGCAGTCAGCACAAATGAACATGGAGCTTCTCTGCTGCCATCAGCCCATCCGAATCACACTGAATGACCTTATTAACATGTTTATTCCGTTCAATTTGAAAAACAATGGGCATGGTTTTAGACGACCAATCTTACTGACATGCTTTAAACACAGCACTATCGCCATCTCAGTGTGACAGTAATTTTGTACATTTTACAACTAGGGGGCTTAATGTGGCTCTAATCCACAGATCGTGCAATAGGTTTGGACAAATGACATCCCAAAGCATGCCTGGTGTTAGTAACAGTTTTGTTCTCTATGTTGAGATCTTCTGTTCATTTCCTGTTTTATTTAGTAATTTTTCCCTCCTTGTGTACCTGTTCTTTTCACTTCCTGTCTTTTTCTAGGGGTGCTTCTCAATGGACCTTATACACACCTCCACTACATCCCGTCTTAATTTATTGGACCAATTGTTTAATCCAGGTGTGCCAGACCTCAGTAGTCACAGCCACGATGGTCACACACACTTCTGGATTAATCAATTGGTCCAATAATGCAAGAGAAGAAATACAAGCTTGCTTAACTTCAGGAAGTAGTGGAGCTGTGCATAAGGTCCATTTGCAGTGTCCCCATCATCTTGATCATTACCTGGATGTTTTGAACATGGTACCACCTTGAAGAACTTCTCAAATGCTTAAGATGCACACTGAGGAGCATGAACTAAGGATTGCATTTAGGAACTTGAGAACCAACCTTTTTTCCCTCCACTCTTCTGTGCTACCTGTGTTTAATTTGCACCTGCCAATCCTAATGTGTTTTACCTGTATCTAATTGTTTTTCCTGTCTCCTGCCGTATATAAGGCTGTTTCCCTTCGTCCTTGTCAGTCTGTCAATATTTCCTTGCATCTCCTTGTTATTGTGTTGGACATGTTTTAAGTACTATTTATTAATCAGAAATACTGTAATAATCCCAGAGGGAATTGTTTTAACCTCAGTTCAGTTACATGTGGGTCCTCAGTTCTTGCAGTTGTTATTCCCACTTCTGCGAATGTTGTACAGGGCGTGAAATTTTATTCAACTTGTTTTAGATACTCCTGAGTTTGATATTTGTGCACAATTAAGGATATATCTACTTTAACTGACATATGTGTTCAAGTCAGAGGCTACAAAGAATCATTCATCCTTCCTCAGCTGCACTATTTCTAAGTATAAGTCTGGGTTTGGTTCAGGCAGAATTGGTGCCAAAATGGTGACTCATAGAGTTAGGGTATTCAAACGTTGAAATGGTTCTACAGAAAACGTATGGGTGACAGTAAGGAGGGTTTGTCAGTAGTTTAATGGTGCATTCCAGTTGTACTCAGAAGTCAGAGCAACCCCAGCAACCTCAAATTTACAATTCAACATGGCCAGCACTCATGTTTCATACTACATCAGTCATATGCATAGTACTGTTTATTTTTTATCCATCGCATGCTACTACGTTGTTTGTATTTGCCAAATGCCATGTACAGTTGTTATCACATAGAGTACGTGTGTGTAGAAGTTGTCTATACTGCAAATGAGCTGGATTTCCAGTACACATCCATGTTTTCCCACTTTGCAGGTGGAATGCGATCATCTTGGAGTTTATGTCACTTCCAGTTCCGAGGTGAATGGAACGTACCATATATACAGTCTATGCTTGCACATATACAGCCATTCATGTTGGAGGGCTCACTGAATTTACACATATACTGTAGGTTTAAAGTCATTGGGTTATTTTTAATGCTGTAGTGTAAAAAAATAAATCAGACAAGTTAAAATCCAAAAGTTTTAAAGTTCTGTCTTAGCACATATAAGGGTCCTTCCTCTATACAGGAAGTACCCTCTTTCTTTCTATTAATGTTTTCTAATCTAATGTGAAGAATCAAATCATTAATAGTGAACGAGTAACACAACTGGATAGTGGTCACAATCACATACATGCTGGGAGACGTAAAGAAGACATACAGTATTATAGTCATTTTTTAGGTTAATTGACTATACACATGTCCCTAGAATGCGCACTTTAGCACAGAATGCCACAGGAATGCTTCATTCTACCATGTCAGCCCTGTATCAAAGGAGCTATGTCAGTGGGGATTGTTTTAAATGTGAGTGAGCTACTGTTGACTACACCGATTTCCTGTTTGTGCAATGGATTCCATCATGGTACATTATTCCAGGATGTCAGGAAGGTTTTGATGGCTCTAGTGAGTTTTGGAGGACTTACTTAAGACAGTGACATCACAAATATCAAGAAATCCAAATAGTTTCAGGTCCAGTTATTTGAAAAAGAGCTCTATGCTTTTTCTCTTAACAGATAATTTTGAAACTTTACCATTATTTGTCAAACCCCCAGACCTATGTTAACAATATACATAAAGAAATACATGAAACCTTGTTTTCACACCATGTCTCTGTTCAGGTGTCAGAAAATGTGTGCAAAGTGGGAACCAGCAGCAGCCATATGATCTGAAGGTGTTCAGTAATGGTGCAAATGCAGTTATATTGAGCTGATTGTGACTTGTCTGTCCTATCAATTCACCTACTTGTCAATGTGTGGAAAAGAACAGGATTATAAAACTCCTGCATGAAGACAGTTATTCTGAAAACGCCAAAGACCTATGTTACTTAACAGAAAATCTATACCCTCTTTTGCATTGCTTTTGGTATGACCCTCATATGAAATATATGAATGCTACATAGAGAGGATGCAATTAAAATCACAAAATCATGCTGAACCTAAATGAATCAAATTAGTTAAACATCATTGCAAACCCATTTTTTTTGGAATTTTTCACCCACTTGGTGTTACTATAGATGCAAAAATACTTAAATGCACTCTTCTTATTTTTTTTTCTCTGTATTGTGTGACATAAACACTGGAATGTCACTCTTAACCTTGAAGGCTTTTGCAAACCTTAAACAGGATCTTTTAGTTTTCTGAAATGACTGCCAAACCCTTTATCCCCAAATTAGTCAGTGAGATTTAATAGCCTTACCTAACTGTTAATGGCTTCCATAAATCCTGTATAATTCATGCTATTGTAACACATTTTAATTTGTAGGAGGGACATAAAACACTGGAATGAATTTGTGTTGCTTTAATGGAACATAATTGGCTGTGCTCAGTCTTCAGAAAACAATATCAGTACCGTGTTGCAAAGATTATAACTGAGATTCTCTAGCTAAGATTCTTCAGTGTCACTTTGTCACGTTGATGGTCAAATAGATGGTCAAATAGAAATATGCTGGTATTAAAAACAGCTGAAGGTGTCTCTACCCAATTCTAGAAGTGCTTTGACTTTAAATGTTAATTTCCTTTTGGTAAAATCATGCATTGCATTTGGGTCACAGATGTCTTTGTAGCCAAAACCAGTCCAGTTAATCTGCATGGGCACAGGGGAGAGAAATCCAGCAAAAGGAAAAAAGAAGGTTACGCTCTGCACAGGATTTGATTTAGGCTCCCTCTCTCTCCGACTGCAGACCCGATGCCATGCTGCTTTTTATAACTCCGACTTATGTTGAGCCAATGTTCAAATAGCCTTTTTTGTCAGCGATTCCCAGTGTTTGAGCATTCAAACCTGAGCGGTCACAACACAATCATGACGATGGGGCTAATCTGCAAAGACATCACTTTATGTCAGTGATAGTAACATGTTAGCTCCTGCACTGTGCTGTACACTTTTCAAAGTGAGGTACAACCGCTGGGATGGCAGATTTCTTGTGCATTGTGTCCTATCCTGCCATCATCAGTGTTTCTGGGAAGCAGAGATCTACAGAGAAATGTATACACATGCCAAGAGGACCCACAAATTTAAAACAAGACAGAATTAAATGGGGAAAAAAGCATATAGATAGCAGTGTGTCAGCAGAATGCTTATTTAAATAAACCTTGGAAAGAGGTGGAAGGTGCTTTGCGGTGAACTGGGCTGCCTGATATAAAGGAAACACTTTGGCAGGTGAGGCAGCCTGGGTCCTCATCATTAAAAGTATACAGAAGATACCTTTGCAACCCAGAGGCTGTACCATCTTACAGACTGACAGACAGAACAAGAACAGGCAAAAAGTGAATATGAGGAAGGAGAAGAACTAGCAGAGGCAAGCTGGAATTTAATTGGCTGTTTGTTTTTCATCAGTCCCACAAGAGACAATATTTATGAGTTTGATCTTTCTGTGTTGCTGCAAAGTAACAAGGCTGCCTGGAAGAATGTGGCATGTGATGAATTGTCTTCTCTTTTTCTTAGCAGTAGCGTGGCATTTTGTTCACTCTGTGTGGTTTATTTTGAAGCCTGCCTGCTTCCGAGGTTAGATCCAACCCAATCTGAGGTAGGCAGCCAAACCTCACCTGTTGCAACAACAGTTACGGCATCTGAATGGTGACAGCATCATTAGAAGGATGTGCTGTTATCAGCAGAAGTGAGAAAACATTTAATAATCTGTTCAGGAGACGTAGAGTCCTGACTTGCCCGTGTTTGCTAAGTTTTTGATCTCACAACTGTTTCTCTTTCTGCAGTGGGTATCAAAGGGACATTCAGGCAGTTATTTTGAATTTTAGAAAAGAGGAACCGCTATCCTGCTTAAAGTCCCATCATTTGCATGCATTTAACTGGATAATGGACCAGAGGGCCAGGTGGAGACAGAACAAAACAAAATGTTTAACCAAACCAAATGCTGGATCGGATTAAGATATCCAAGGAAGAGGCTTGCATAATGGAATACGCAGACAGATCAGCCAAGTTATGGAGTTAGTAGTTAGATTTTGCAATGTTTATGAGAATGTTTGGCTAACATGACCTTGGGTTAATCAGAATTTGAGACATGCTGCTGTGGGGTATAAATTTCTGTCCCAGCATCTCAATGTGGAGCTGATGATTCACACATCTTCATACCTGAAACACATCTAATGCAGCCTTATTAGCATGAATATGTGCTCCTGTGATTTAAATACCAATAAAGACCTGAATCATACCTCTGTCTGAGGTGATGGAGACATGCCAGAAGTTTATTCAGGAAGCGAAATGTCATTTAGGCTTGAAATGATTTAAAACATAAAGGCTGTGTTTTGAAATGAGGGATTTGCCTAAGTGTCGATGAGAGCTCTTTTCTCAGCCATAAAACACTTGTGCCTGCGAAGGATCCTGAACATAGGGTCTGTCTTGACACTCCTCATCAGTGGAGATCTTTGAGCATTTTTAACTTAAAGTACTACTTCATATTTTTGTTGGGAAAAAACAAACAATGGCCTAGATGAAGAAAGATACAGTGAATACACTCCTCCAAATCCACCTACTCAGACACAAGTGCACCTTCACACAGCCACAGATGCACAGACCCTTGCTTCACTCGTGCAGACTTTCTGATTTGACTTAATAACAGCTGACCTCCCTGCATAGTGCAAACAAAAGTGCTTCCATGGTTCAGTGCACAAGTCAAGAATGAAAAAGTATGACGATCCTGTGAACTGGGAGACTGAGGACAAAAGCCTATTCATGAAAGAAGGACAGAAAATACAAGCACAAAGCAGCAGGAGAGGAAGATGAGAGGTGATGTGTGCACCCACCACACAGACACTCAAACACTTGCGCACATGCATACACAGCAACCTAGAAGCAGCCGTATAATCCGTAAAGGTAGGCTTTGATTAAGTAACAGCTGCTCCTCACATGGTCCAACAGAAAGGCCTTGATGCTAGAGGTAGCACAGATACCAGAATTAATCTTGTATGCTCCCTCTCAGCAACAACCTAAAAGACTCATCCTCAGGGCGAATTTACCTGAATGTCCCCTTTCCATGTACAGCCCCTGCGGTGCCATATCTTCCACAATTACTACAGCTGTATGAACGGGCATTATTTGAGGCAGGACTTTAGCTCCAAGTTTGTAAGTTTGTCTCACGGAAGTTTGATTCCTCCTCTTACCCGAGGCAGTGTGAGAATGAATATGAGATACAGAAAATGAGGCGACCACACTGAATGCAATGCACGTCTGCCTGTGTAATGCTTCGAGCTACAGAGAGGAACAATGGCTGTTTTTTAAGAGCCTAAGCGAGCTCTTTGTTTATTTATCACATGTTTTGTATCAGGAGCTAGTCAAGTGTCCCAAATGTAGTCATGTTCTGCATGCTAATAAGAGTGTACCTACATTCCCCAGAACTGTTTCTGCTTATTTTAACCCTAACCCCAAACATAAGACCGGAATGTACAGGGCATAGGCGTGCAGAGTAAACACAAACAGTATTAAATTTGTCTATCATTTAGCAAATCTTGCCGATTTTGTTAATGTTGTATTGATTGCTTTCTTGATTTTATTGCCTATTTTGATTATTCTGTTATTTTTTTTTATTATTCAGCCTTTTTCTCATTATTCTAGATATGCAACATTGATTTTTACTCATTTGAGCTCTGGCCAAATGTAACTGAGTATACAGACATTGAAAGTATAAAAAGTATTCTGCAAAACAATGACTCACATATTTTAAAACAATTAATCAAGCACATGTAAAAGAGTAAATGCAATGGAGTACTGCCAACCTCTGGTACTGGGAAATATAGGGAGCAGAGAACATATTTCGTACACCTTCTCCTTGTGCTTCTGTCTGTTGTCTTACATCATAGCGTTTGATGGTATCTGCGATTGCACTTGGAGGTACATATAATAGACAACATATCAAATGAAAAGCTGAGAATTTTCTTTCTATTTTGATAATGATGGGCCCATTTTGAATTAGATGCAACACTTTCCAAAAGTGAAGTGTGATGCCTCAGAGGGGTAAGCATAGTCCTGACTCAACTTTTTTGAAATTGTTGCTGTCATCAAATTCAAAGTGAGCATGTTATTTTCAAAAAGCAGCAACATTTCTCAGCTTTCTTTGTGCCATTTTCAATTAAATACAAACTGTCAATGTTTTGCAGATTACTACATTCTGTTCTGTTTGCATTTTACACAGCGACTCAACTTTTAGAAATGGAGTTCTAGAGTTTGTTAAACACTGTCCAATTTAGAATGAGTGTCCTTACAGTCAAAACAACAGCCTAAACTTGAAAAGAGGGATTTGCAGAGACAATTCTAATACTATCTAATGGACACTTTAGCATAGCCTTGTAGCATGAGTTAGTGTTGTAAAAAAACCAGAGCACAAAGCTGTAAGCAAAATTTAGTGCTAAGATTTAAAGTCCCAGAGAAATGGTCACCACTTTCGTTTGTTACAATGTCACATATTTCAGCATGAAAACAGAATATGTGGGTGAGATACTAAATCTGAGAAAGATTGAACGAGTCATTCAGGGAATTCATTGCTCAGGAGTTGGCTTTGCAAGCAGGTGGAAAACTACAGCGATTTGAAAAAGGAAGAGAAGTGTTTCCTTTCACCTCCCTCTCAGGTTTTTGATCCATTAAATAAACAGGATAATATTTGCACCAAGAGACAAAACAATAGTACGATCAGTCAAACTGGCACTAACTCTGCAGATTGCAATTCTATTTTAATCCACTCTGTGTTTGTCAGTGATTTACTTGTACAGATTGGTGGTTCTCAACCAGTGGGTTTGGACCCAGAAGTGGCCATGGTTGTGTTCTGAGTGGGTCATAAAGTCAGAGGTAAAAAATATATATTGTATTGCTTTTTAATCTGGTGTCGCTCTTTTACTAATGTTCAGCATCTGTTGCCATGGTAACAAGCATTTGAGGAGTGACAACAGCGAACATTCTATTACCTTATTAATTTGCATTTGTGTGGTTAACCTGTCTGAAATTTTGGTCATTTACTTCATCATTCAATTTTTTGTGAATTATTTTGGTTTATTTTCCTACTTATTTTCTTCACTTTCTTAACCATTTGGTTAATTTTCTTCATTATTTACTTTATTATTTGTTCATTATATATTTTTTCATTTTAGAATATTTGCTCATTTTGTGAATCATTTTGTTCCAGTTCTTAATTATTTTTGCATGATCTTCATTGCATGTTTTTTTTATTATTTGTTCATCGTCTGAATTCTTTAAACTTTCTGATGTTGCTGTAGTAAGTATTTGTTAATTTTAGATTATTTAATGTTTTTACTTTCTTTAGATTCATAACAATATGTGCACATTGTGTTAAACATACACTCAGATTACATAAATATTTAGTATTGTATAAAACAATAATTGATGTGGTTTAAATTTGATAATGGAGTCTGACCTTGCAGACTTTTGGAACATGTGGGTCATGAGGTGAAACCAGTTGAGAACCACCAGTAATAGATAATAATATTCTGCAGCCCAAATATGGATGTAGATTTATTATATCACAATGTAATGGCAATTAATACTCAGTGTGTTGTATAAATAAACTGTTTGAGATCAGTAAAAGCTACAGTGTTAAAATCTGAGCAAATGTGTAGGCAATTTGTCATTTGTCTGTTCAATCTTCAACGGTGCTTCTGTCTGCCAAGCAGCTCTGAATAGTCAGAGACATGTCACTCATGTTTTTGAGATCAACACTGAGCTTGTTGCACTCCCAGAGAGCTTCAGGGCACCTCTGTGCTCTCCTGCTCTCCGTCAGGTGTGATCACACACCCGTATCTTTTTGCGCGGCCTGCTGGGAGTATGAGAGCAGGGCAAGCAGGGGTGATTGTAGCAAAAAAAAAGAAAGATTCACATTGAGGCCTCTGTGTGCACTGCCTCTCTAAGCCGCTTTGGTCTACAGCTTTGCACTTTTTCAAAGTACTGGCTTGTGCTATCAATGCTAAGCTTGCCACTCTGGGACCAGCAGGCAGTCTGGGGATATACATGGTTAGAGAGACAGATGGACGGACAAACAGACAGAAAGAAAAGGTATGACGAGAATGACAGAAAGGAGATCACAAGTACCTCTATCAGCCAAGAGGCATTGGTGGGTCCATGAAACACTGAGTTCGACACACATAATTACAGACACATACACACATACTCCTCATCTCCCAGAACCCCCTTTGGCAAAATCTCCCTACTGTTCATAATTTGATTGGAGATCCGTGCTTCAGTACTCACTGTGCATATGGGCGAAGAAGACAGGCAACAGTTTTGGCTCGTTCCTGTGTTCTGTCTGTCCACATCACTTGTATTTTCCAAACTTTGCTCTCTCAAGATGCGGATGCTATTGAAAAACAGGCCTATTCTTATAGTGTCAGGGAGCTGTTTGCTTCATCCTCTTTACCTTTGCAGTGTTTACGGCTGTACTCGCTTTTCCCTCAAAGGATTAGACATGCTGAGTGTTGAGGGTTCTTTGCATGCAAAATGGTAGAGGATAAGAAGAAAGAGACCTTATTGTGGACTCCAGAGCAAAGATTGGATGATAAATGTAACAAAAAAAATCAAAGATGTCAAATGCTAGCAGATGATTGCACACTGATGATTATACAAGTATATACAGAACCATGAACCAATGAAACCTCAGAGTGAAATGTATTTCAAATGTCAACTGATTTTGTCTGGTGACCCATATTTTCCATTGTCATTGTCACAGTTCCACTGCCTTCCATGCTCTGTTGCAGATTGTACATATACGGTATGGTCATGCTTGACACAGACTGCAAGGCGCTGGCTTTATGGCATGCACATTTCTGCTGCTGGTCCCCATCCCGGTCTCTTCAAATGCCTGGGTCCCTTTGTGACACAATAATTGCCAACTGGGTTTGTCTTGAGCCAGTGTGTGCCAGATGTTGGTGTCTATCTTGTTTGAGTTGATTTTTTTTTTTTTTTTTTTTTACAGTGTGTCTTTGTATCTTAGGAGTGGCCATTCAGAGTACCTTGTACCAGTACTGAGTTGGCCCAAAAATAATGTCTTTGGTATCTGGGTGTTTCTAACCACATGTCCAGCCCTGCATAGATTGTGTAGTTAATATACACTGAACAGGAAAAGAAAAGCAAGCATATTCTGTTAATGCCTTATATGGAGGATATATGAGGAATATATCACGATTCGGTGTGACAAACAATGCTGAATGAAAGTATTTCAAGTCAATAGCAATGGCTTCCATGTTCTGAATCATTCTGGATCAGAATACAGTCAATAATGTGTATGACCACCATGTGATGCAATTAATGCTGATAATCTGTCTCGCACCGAAACCACTAAATGACATTTTGAAGCTGGACAACAGTGTTCTGAATGGGGATACAGGCTGAAGACGCCAATCCAGATTGTCCCATAAGTGTTCTATGGGCGACATATCCGGTGAGAATGCTGACCAGCAAAGTGTACAAGCCTTATTTGGTCTTAAGAATTCAGTCATGACCCTCGCTGTTTGCAGATGTGCATTGTCTTGCTGCAATGTCAGATTGTGGTGACTTTCACAAAGATTTGTGGTGAGGCGTGGCATGACAGCAAATTGTGAAATTCCATTTTTTTGTTTGCTTTTATAGGCCTCATATACTCAAACAAAATGGCTATTCCTAATTGTTAATAGTGACAGTGCAGCTTTCATCTAAACATGCCACACCTGTGTTAATCCGACCACGTGCTCACCAGCGTCTATGGTCGTGTTTAGGTGCCAAGGCATGTTCCATGACCTAAAACCCATTCTTTAGAATGTGTACCTCTGTTGTAGACTTGGTATGACTATTAGTGACCTCCCTAGTGCATGTAGAAAAACTTCAGTATGTTTTGAACAAAATCAATACAGATAGTCCACCATTCCATGGCAAGGGCTGCCAAATCTGAACACAAGTGGGTCAGTATAGCTAGGTATCTCTGTCGAGTGCAATCCTAGTCATCACTAAATTCTGGACAGACATGAAGGGCTCTATTTTGGATGTCTAAGGTGCAAAGTCTAAAGCACATTTGGAGGGGGGGGTGGCCGGGTAGGGCTCATTATCTTATCAGGGTGAGAATGCACCATATGAATGGAATTTATCTAATTAATTATTAGGGGAGAGTGTTTTTGCAAAATATACAACAAGCCAATCAGAGTTTTGTGTTCCATTCCCTTTAATGCTGCTCAGCGTGATTTTCTGTCTGCGTCAATGAGACATTCAGGTTCCATATACTGTGTGAAGTTAAGGATAAATATAAGCAAATGCAGCAACAAATAGCTGAGTGACTCAGAGAAGTAAAGGATTTTCTTTTTAATTACATAAATTCAGGTGCTGAATGTTTGTTTTGTTATTTATGCAGCTGATGTGCACTTTTTCTGCACAGCAGCTCAGCTCCTAACAGGCTGTACATCGCAGATCACATCACAATATCACATGTACAAATTGACTGACTGTGGCTTATGTTTGGTCACATACTGACTTCCACTGGATTTCCCCTTTATATAAGGCACTGATTTTCAGTTTGATTGGAGGCAGCAGCAGAACAAGTATATACATCAGGTCCATGTCATGTCCAGCTGTGCCGTGACTCACCTTTTCCAATCACACTGGTTCTGGTTCAGTTGCACTCGCATTACACAAATCCATGCTTTAGGAGGGAAGCACACTTAGGCACCGTGCAGATTGGCATTGTGAGAAAGCCTAAATAACGGAGTTAATGTCAGGACTGGTTAAATGATCATATTAAGCATATTGAGACACACTTTATTTTTCTTGCTTTTTTTCATTCTTTCTCTCTTTTTCTTCTTATTGATAACCTATTTATTTTCAAATACAGTGGTACCTCGCACAACGAATTTAATCCGTTCCAGCGTCACGTTCTGTATGCAAATTTTTTGTTATGCGAA